>CAAKHB010007313.1:128754-144062 GCA_901007665.1 Aeoliscus strigatus
TGTGTGTGTGTGTGTGTGTGTGTGTGTGTGTGTGTGTGTGTGTGTGTGTGTGTGTGTGTGTGTGTGTGTGTGTGTGTGTGTGTGTGTGTGTGTGTGTGTGTGTGTGTGTGTCTTTTGTTAACCTGACACGCGTTTGGAGGAGGCGTTTAGCAGGATGGCACAGTGCCACCGAGAGATGCCCACACACACACACACACACACACACACACACACACCAAACGGAAACAGCAAATTAAATTAATTTGTGTATTTTTTTTTTTTGGGGGGGGGTGAATTATACTCTTGGTTTTTAAGATAAACACGCACGTACATACGCAGTGAAATTGCGCACAAAAAAACAAAAAAAGCAAACTAAAGCACAGAGGAATGATCTCATTGAAATAAAAAAGGGTTGAAAAGAATGGACGTTAAATGCACTTAGAGAGCAGAGCTCTGCACCTGTCTCCTGCTCGCACCCCTCCTGCTCTGTGTGTGTATGTGTGCGCGCGCCTGCGTGCGTGTGACGGGCCATGCATGTCATATTTCCTACCCAGACTCACGCAAACGGCGCCTTTCCTTGCGGCATTTGTCTTCTTTCTTGCGCACTATGGTGCATGTGTGACCTAAATCCGACGCTGTATTGTCTGTTCTGCCTTTTCCTACTTATCACACCAAAACAATCTTTAATTTGGCCCGTTCCTCCCTCCCGCTCCATCATGTCGTGGACTTTGATGAGTGTAATATTAACATGATAAGGAGCGCTGAATGAAAGGCTCAGTACCTGAGTGAGCAGACGGCTCTGACACTGCCTCTAATGTAATATTAATGCATGCAGGGCTTGTTTCTTATCAGGAAAGATCTCTCTAAAATTGTCCTCCACAGGGACCCACTTACAGTGCATTGCGTGTAATGGGAATGATCACTCTTTTTAAGCTTGCATCCGAAATATGTGGCTCTAATTTATACAGCAAGTAACGGCAATGAATGGAGAAGCAGACGGATTCGGTGACGTATTTTGTTAAAAATGTGAGGAGCATTTTTGGTTAAATAATGAAGCTAATTTTAATTTTCTATCAAAACGGAGTTTCATGATTGATGAATAATCAGTATCTGAAATTGTTCGTAGATGGATTAAATGTCTCTTTTTTAATTCAAATGTCTGACCACACATGGTTCTGTCATAATTACAATTATAAAAATTCTACCCAATAATTATCATAACTTTACAATGTTATTTTATTAATATAAATAATATATTTTAAAGGTATGAATAAAACCTTTATTTCAAGTTAACTTTTTGATTTATGTTGCAATTATTTTTTTTCTAAAAGTGTATATTTGTATATATTACACATGAATAAATTTAATAAAACTTCAGACTTCCGATGAGGCTGGTTAAGATGTGTTTAAATGATAAACATCAGGTCAGTATTGATCGTAAGGCGACAGAAGGTGTAAGTAAAATAGAGTGTTGATGCTGGCGTTGGGATGTGCACCGCTCACACAGACAACTAATGAGGCATAATGCAGCCTGAGACGGGGCCTCTTGCTGCATAAATCCCAAATTATACCCCAAACCAAGTGAACATCCTCCTGGGGAGCCACAAGGTCAAGTCCACGACCTCTGACCTCACAGAGTCTGGGTCTGGAGAGCAGGCGACAGAACATTTCTGCTAACTGCCGATGATGGAGAAGGAAGCATCTGGGAGCTGGTTGCTGTCCTCAGCCATGCTTCTCCCTTTTTAGCCAACACTCCATCTATTATTTAGCAGACTTATTAAAAGTTATTTCAGAGCCATCAGGTCCTGCCAGATGACCTGTGAACGGAGAAGGGGGGTGGGGGTGGGGGGGTTCGGGGTCCTGAGTGGCCAGACAGACTGGAAAATCCAAATGGACACAGTGGTAAAAACACAGCGGCTGCAAGCAAACAGAAAACACGGCCTGCATTATTAAGGTGCATGTGTATAAGGTGCATTTACTATATGAGAAATAAAAGCTCTTCAATATTTCACAAGCACCGTTTCAAATATAGGTGGATGTTTAATTAAAACCAACTTGGGCCGATAACGACAAAATAAAATCACATTCCAGTGAGGTGGAGAAATATATGGTCAAGTACCTTCTATGCCTTGAAAAAATATGTATACGTTTGCTGTTCAAACTAAAAAAAAGCAGAAATCAAAATAGTTCTGAAAATAATGCAAAGATAATGCATGAATTAAACATATTTCCTTAGAAAAAAAAATAATTCTACAGAGGCTCCACTTCTAGCCTTCCTGAGGATAATTATTACTTGCAAAAGCAGAATCCATTCAGAGACGAGGCCGACTTATCCAATGTGTTGACACTGCTCGTGTCTTCGCCTGCGCTTAGTTTGAATATTCATATCTTTGTTGAAGAAGCGTGACATAACCTTTTCCCCCTTTAATGTGATGTGTGCACATGCACTTCCCAGCTGTGTCCAGAGAGAACAGGGCGATCATGGGAAGTTTGGGGAGGGGAGGGGGAAGCGTAGGAGGAAGGGGGGGTGGGGGTGAAAGGCAGATAGTGCGGGAGCTGGCTGAGGCGGAAAGGTCAGGAGAAGCAGGAGACAGCCGGGCTGGCCGGCTGCTGAAGCTTTGAACCTAACAGATGGTGAAGGTTAGGTGATGTCCCCTCGCTGGCCTTTCCCCAGTAATTGAGGATAATTTGAGCACCAAAGAGAGGAGGCCTGTCCACTGTCAGGCCCAGAGAGGAGAGATGAGGTTAATATGAAAATGATTTTTGCATTACGGCCGCCTTTGTGAGGCTGGCCGCAATCCTAATCCTGGCCTGAGGCAGCGGGAATGAAGAAGTGTCACCCTAGGTCCAGGCGCCACGCCACGCACATGAATACATCTCAAACCTATGGTCCTGTGCCCCCCATTAACCAGCACTCTGCCAGGACCGATTACACACTCCCACTCAGCAGCCAGGCAAGCTTTGGGGGCATTAGAGAGAAGCCTGGAAGTGAACTAACATCACCCCTGATCCACGAAGAACAAAGGAGGTGCGGAGAGGCCGCGTGGCGTCGACAGGGATTGTTCCACCTCTCACCACGGCTCCCGCTCATCCCAAGTACCCCTCTGAAAACTCAGAGGATTCAAATGACTTTTTATTTGAAAACAAAACAAAACAAAACAAAACACAATCTTGTCCATTTCACTGAAAGGTGTTTTATTTACTTGCTCTTAATCTGTTGGAGAAAGATGAGCAGAACTCCCAGCAGTTCTGTCCTGAAAGTTCCCCCTGTTGTGTGATGAAGTCATTTACAACTATTGATCTTAGAGTCAAAGCGAGCATGTTAACCTGAAGAGGCGAGGAGGGAGGTTCTGGGAAAACGGAGCCGCCCTGGGGAACATCTCATAAGCTCAAGCAGGACGCTATAGACACAGATGTAATTTTTCTTTCTTCTTTTTTTTTTAACAACATGAGCAACGTGAAGCAGAGCTTCCTGGATCCACTCTCATTTAAAAAAGAAGGAAAAATATGGCAGTTTTTGTAGGATGCAATTAATGCTAACTCAGCAGCACATTTAAATTGAATTAGTTTGCAAATTTGATGAAAGGGACTAGTTCAGTGTAAGTGTTGGAACTAATCATTAAATATCTCATGACCAGTGACAGATGCATAAAGACTTCTCTTCCACAAAGGAATCAAACACTTTATCCAGTAAACACATATTTTCCTTGCATCCAAAGTGCTGCTTATATTCAAACTGTTTCAGTGGTTCGCTCTGACTGTAGCGGCACACTTACACCTCTGTGTGTGTGTGTGTGTGTGTGTGTGTGTGTCTGCCGTGGGCTCCCCCAGGTGTGGTTACGTCCCTGCTGCTGTGCCCTCTGCTTATCCGTCTTGTTCGCCGGTAGCAGCAGCAGCAGCATCAAGCTTTTAACCGTCTGCACAGCCCATGACCTCCTGTAGCACAGCCTGTTCTAGCAGACGAGGGACGTTCCCTGCCCCAGAGGATCAGACCCAGCAGCCCCCCTCACATACACACACACACCTTCCACCACCATGTCCCGGTCGTTTGTACTAAAACATTAAGCGTTCATGTACAGAATATGGATGGAAGAGGATGTATGGCTCACTCAGCGTGGTCATCTTTTCCTCTTCCACCATCTTTTCTTCTCTAGTCGTCAGAACACCTTCCTTTTCATTGACTGGTCATTTACTTCTCCTCTTTTAAGGATGGAAACAAAAGCAGAAGCAGCTAAGAGGTCATTTTATGTTTTCATCCATTCATTTCTTTATTAAATACACAAAAGACGGGTCCATATCACACAAAGATGAGAACCACATTGCACAACACAGTGTAACAAACACACTTCAACACACTTTGATTTTATTTGCGCCTCTTCTGTCAGCAAATCACAAGAGTCAAATATTTTCAGGCAGCTCAAATTTGATTTATTTGCATTCTCACGCAGGGTGTTTTTCCTTAGGTTCTTGTGCTTTGGAGATGTTATCTTACATGTGGTTTTAATTTTGCATTTGCAAGTAAAGGAGAGCTGAGAAGAATCAGTGGCGCAACGGGCTCAATGTGTTATTATTGTCTGCCGATTATATAATTTTAGATTTCTGCCTCGACTCGATAGAGAGAGAGAGAGAAAACATTCATTGTTCCTTTGACCTGTAAGATCACGGCAGAAAGTGTGCCTTTGAAAAGTAAAACAAAAATCCACTTTTAAATAAGATCAATTGTAAACAAACCCAGGGCAACCCTTTGAAAGGCCCCGCCAAGAGATTTACCTTGCCCTGTGGCAAATAATATTTCTTGAACTGAGTTTAAATTTCAAGTGTCTTGGGTTTATAAAATCCTGGAACAAAAGAAAGCCGGTCTCTGAACAGCAAATATTATCTGCTGGCTGGGCAAGATGTCAAGAATGCCTTTTTGTTGTCTCAAATACAGGGCCAGACCCAGTGTCTGGCAAATCCCAGAATAAACCACAGAATATATCCCTATTTACTCGAATTTAGTCGGCTCTCTGTAAACCCACATCTGTATGCACTGACAGAGACCTTATCTCTATGTTGAATGTTATATCACAGTGGAAAGCCGGAGTTTTTATTCCTTTTTTTTTTTTTTTTAAATCATACAATATTTGTTTACTCTTAGATTAAATGTATTCAGCCTCGGAATATTAATCTTGCACATACATAAATACATATTTCTGGAATATATTACCGATATGGACTGAAGTTTTCACGATCTACATGGGAGGAAAAGAAAAACAGTTTGTATCTCTCAGGGTGATAAACATAGCAGCTGTTTTCCTGGTAATGAAACCAAGTAATGGCCTGTTCTTTTGATCAGTGTCACAGCGAGCGATGAAGAAGGTGTGAGGGAGTTTGTTTTTAAGGGGTCTGGTGTGACATCCATTACCGCTTAACATCCTGCCATCGCTCCTCTGCTCCCCGAAACCTCTGACTCTCCGTTCTGCAACACATACTTGTCTGTGATTTTATTTTATAATTTTTTTTGTTTGTTTTTTTTTTTTTGGAAAATGCAACCGAGGCGAATGGATAAATAATAAAAGAGTCACTGCACATCTGTGTCACTTTGCCTTTAATTGGCTGCAGCTTTTATGTCACTGGTAGTACCCACAGGAAGGAGGAACAGGACTGGTTTTCCGTTGTAGCAGCGAGCCCTTGTCAGAACCAAATAAATCTGGTGCAGCTCACCGACTGGGCAGCGTCTCCCCGCGAACCATTGCACCCCAGCACAAAACCCCTCTGTGTCATATGATGTTCCACTCTACTTAAAACAGAGTAGGAGGTGTGTGTGTGTGTGTGTGTAGCGTGATGTGTTAGTGCTGCTCAGCTATCATCATTTTATTTGGATTTTTTTTTTCCTTCTCTCCATCCCTTTCTTTAATCCCTCTGATGAAGTCTGGACAGGCGGAGGCATGTTCGCACAGACAGCAATTTCACTGCACCATATGTGCCTCACACATCGGATGGCAGGGAAGGAGAGGGGTCTGTCAGCAGCGCCGCCAGACACGAGGAGAGAGGAAGAAAACACGCAACACCAAATCCAGAACAGGCTTTCCCCTCATACCCCAGGACATTTTGTCTGCTGCATCCATTAAACGCTCCGACGGCAACTCCGGCCGTGTCGTTTACGACACTAACTGAAGCACCAACGCTTGACCCAAATCTTAACACTTTACCCAGGTAAACAAATGAGCCAGGTACTCACAGGAAAGCAGCCAGGTACCCACACAAAATGGTGGTGAGCTACTTGGCCCCTCCCTGCTGAGGATGTGGTGCCGACACCCTGGTCATGTGACAAGAGAGGATGGAGAAATAGCTGTGTGTCGTCTGTTAGTTGACTTCCCCGGTTTATCTGTCCACCTAGAGGAGGCGTCTTTAATGCAGTGGAGATCAATCAAATTTCATGATTTCAAATTTCTCTTTTCTCGAACCCTTCCGACCAAACTAAGATGAAGTTTCACATTTTAAAAAAAAAACATATTTGGGATGTTAATGCAGCCAATAAAACATAATTTAAAGAACAACTGCAAGAAAGGGAAAACACTTCCACCAATAAAACTTAAACGGTTGTAAATAAGAGGAACTCTATAGTTGTTCTCCTCCTTAACCTGTCGACCACCCCCCTTGAATCACACCCTTGTATCCTATATACCTAAAAAAAAAAGCCAGCTCGTATTCTTTAGGTCTGCTTACTCCCCCAGTGAAATGTGGCCCTCAGGAGTTTGCACTGCATTTATTCCTCTCTTAGAGAGTGGAATCCGAGAGAACAGAGAGAACGTTAGTGAGGGTGGGCCAGGGCAAAGAGGTTACATTTAAACTCTGATTGGGTAGTATATAATTAAGGATGCATTTGGCAGCTTTCAATTTTAGGTGAGAATTGAAGGGGAATTAGAGTGACTGTGTCTATTACGGAACTCACCTGAGAGCTCGTATCAGTTCTCTGGAGCTCAGTGCTGTCTTAGGGATTGCTTCGCAATAGGCAGACTGCTCACGCTTGACAGCGAGATGTTGTTAAGATGCATCACTGGAGTGGATTCAGTGCCTCTGCAAAAGAGCAGACCAGCTATTATTTGTTTTACAGGTTGTATACAGCTTTCTGATGAACAGGTTTGCCTGAAAGATACGTCTGAAGGCATAAAAATCCCATAAAACTTTTAATAGTTGCCATTTTCTACACATGGAACTCATTCACATCTCATGGATGATGTTTGTGTTGTGCGCATAATAAGTGACAGGTATTTGAAATTTGGACAAATCACAGAAATTTTCCAAGAAATGTCTTGTCGACGACTGTTAAGCTGGATTTATGCTTCTGTGTTGAATTAATGCAGTCTATGCCGTAGCCCATGCGTGTGTCCTATGCCGACATGAGTATTTATACTTCTGTGTCTATGCTTCTGTCTGTCAGTCGTCTTTGTTCACTTCAAGCGATAGCAACTGAAATCGAGCACATCTTGTTACTGCACCAAGTACAACAAGATCGCCATCATTCTCTGCTGACAATTCACTTTATGGATGGTTGTTTTCAGCTCTGCAAACACAGAGGTGACGCTGCAACGTCACGTGACGCAAACAGTCCAGTCAGAGTTGATGCTGTCTATCGCTGTAACATGTACTTACGTTTCTGGAGAGGTGACAGGCTCCACTGCACCCTAAGCTGTCAGACTTTGTGTTTGTCCAAATGTAACATAAAGAGGTTGTGGAATCTGTTTTGGAAAGAATTGTCCGAAGCGACCTCCGTCCACGCTTCCAGAAACTGCGTCACATTGACGACCATTATCAGCAGCTGCAGTGTTTTAACTGTGTTTTAAATGGCATTAAGACGCCCGCTGAGTGATTGATGCTATGCTGCCCCGGTCCCAGCAGGTATAGATCAGCTCCACGTTAGAGAGCAGAGGAAATGTGGTTCGCGTGCAGTGATGTTTGGGGGGAAGAGACATACATCAGCTGTCCATCAGCGAGTGGAAGTACAGTGTGCAGCCCCTGGAAGTGTGGTGATCGCTGTGCCCAGGAGGACCGGGATAATGCTCTTTACTTGCTGGAGGGAAAACAGAGACATCCCGGGGTATTGATCCTGCTATTGACATCATTTGACGTTTCCTTTCAAGCACATTGTTAAGCTGCCAAGGAAAGGCAGAGCGGGTGTGTGAGGTGATCTCTTATCCCGGTTGATCCTGGGTGAATGTTGAACATGTATATTCAGAAGTGACCATTGATTAAAAGCACAAAGCTGTCCCTCCCTCTGATCCCGGGGACGCTGCAGCTTCACCACGCTCCTGGCTTGTGTCTTTTCTAAGCGCCTGTGGTCAACTAATCAGTCATATATGCAGACAAACAACTCCAGCCTAACTTTTTGATCATTCACAGTTCCGTTCCAGTTCCACGTCCTCCAAGATAAAACATGCAGATCCAGAGATCTTTTGCTGAGATGATTTAGAAAACAGTTGATAAAGGTACTAGATGATAAAGTTCTGAAGATTTCCCAGTGAACAACAAGAAAATTATATTATTTGTATCAATAAAAAGACAGATTTATAATGACTGAATTATTGATGTTTTAAATTATTTTAATGGAACTATAGCTTGGAAACTGGAGCTCATTAACACTCATTAACACTCAGGACTTAACTTTCCTTTATGTGTGACACAGTTCTGATAAAACTGATTTACTCTCATCTCGTTGTCAACCAGTGTTCTTGCTGCATTTACGCTGCGGACGCTGCCCTTGACTTTGAGCCGTTCCCAGGCTCTCAAGGGCTCCAAGGGGACATCTTTGTTTGACGCACAGCGAGCAGATGTTCCTCAGCGTATGCTGAGGCCTGTTTGGGTCGCTGTCTCTGTCCAGGCCTGACCTCTGACCCTTTAGCTTGATTAGCATGCTCCTGCAGGGGAGGTCAACAACACATGTTTGGAGCAGCTGAACAGCTAAATTCCAGGAAAAAAAAACAAAAACTGAATGTGAGTATAATGAGTTTGAAATAAACTGATGTCGAAGATGTGTTTGTTCTTCCAGAAACAAAGAAGAGGGAAGAAGGAAATACTTCTTTGATAAATAGAAAATATATCTATCCTAGTACAGTCGTATTTATCATTTGATTATTTATCAAAATGATAAGCTAATTACCAATATATGGTTTTATTAATAAACGTTTAAAATTGAATTTACCTTTTTTTTTCCAATTCACAGTGTTATTATTATAATGCATTCAAACCATGTTTACTATTGTTGTGTGCTGTTTTCATGTGAATCGTATAATAACAAAAGATCAGGTTTCGTCGAAGTTTATAAAAGTACACTACTCACACTCTCACTGTGTGTGTGTGTGTGTGTGTGTGTGTGTGTATGTGTGTAGTACATGCCACAATCCAGCTGAACTGAGAATATATTTCACTTTCACGTCTTGACTCGTCGGTGGTGAATGCGCAGTGGCATCTCCATCTCTCAGACAGGAGTCCTCTCCTCCACTCTTCCCTCCGTTCCACCATGATGTACATTAGTGAGACGCGGCGAGGCTGCTCCCCACTGACCACCTTCTAGGCCCGGGGCTTTCTGTGGGGAATGAGCTACTTGCTGACCACTTCAATAAAATTCAATCACCGCCATCATTCGCAATTCGTGTAACTATCCTCAGACTTTAAAATGTGACAGGCTCTGTCAAAATCTAGATTATTGGAATTGAAACTAAACCGGAATTTCCGTCCGATGGATCATTTGTGTGGGGGTCTAATACGGTTACTGCGAGGTGTGCCGAAAGGTTGAGAAGACTTTCAGAATATTGATTCCTGTTAAATGAGGAAAGTTAACTTTCCTTGAGTTTATCAAATGGAAATCTGTTATGTCAGGTTGGCAGAATGATGGACTCACCACAGAGTATGATGCTTGAGCAATGCTACGGAATTCACGTTTACATGTTTTAAACATCATACTTCATTTATTGTATCACTTCATTTGCTGACACATTAAGTGTTACTAGGTCGTTGTGGTTCATTCATGTTCAGCCGGTGCAGCTGTGAGACTAAACAGAATATTCGTTCAACCAGTAACACGTGTTTTACTTTGAATGAACAAAAAAAAACCGACCAAGATTATTTTCAGATCTGTAAGTGTAACAATCTAGTAATATAGAAATTGTTCCAAAATGATGAATTAAGGAAACACTCAAAACAAACAAACAAACACTTGTCTGTCGCCTTTGACACGTGCTGCGACACCTCAGATAGATTTGACCTGAAACACACCATTGACTCCTTAATGGCACTGAGAGGCGCCTGATTGTGTCGTCAGTGATCAGTGTGTTTTCCCTCTGAAACTTTCCTCAGGATCAAAGACGCTCTTATGCATTAATAAGAGACGTTTTGTCAGACTCCTATTTACTGTAATGTGTCTGTCTGGTAATTCATGTCTGATGGCAGCGAGCGGCCGACAGTGATGTATTTTAATGTCTCTGGATTTTATGGCACAGAGGCCTAAATTTATATTGATCCAAACTTGATAATGATTCTATTATCTCTATTAAATTTGTACATGTTCGAGGTTCAGTTACACACCGACTCAGAAAAAAGGGGCAGAGAAAACAAATTAGTGCGTAAGGGTGGATTGTGTTGCATGTAATGTGTGTGTGATGGGAGCGTGTGTATGTGTGTGATTGTCATTCATGCTGTGAACATACATGGATGATGGATTGGTGTGATTCTGTGACACTGATTATATCACACATAAATAAAAAGTTGCACAGCCACACAATACGCGCACACAAACACAACTTCTGCAAGCGAGCAATACACAATATACACCCCAACCAGTGCCAAAATGGAACTGACTTTAACATAACAGTTATTATTCCCTCTTGTGTAAAACCCGGCATAATTATCTAATTTGTGAGCTCTATCAAAATATCTTTCTTTGGTGAGATGTGAGCATGTCGACCACCTTGAGATCGATCGCTTTGGTCAGAACAACCAAAGCCTGAGCTGATGCTTTGTGCTTTTTGGGATAATTTTGACACTTTTGAATACGATGGACATCGTATCCTTTCATTTAAAGCAAGGCAGGATTGGAAGTTGGGCTACTGAAAAGTCCACATTAATTCCTTTCCATGGTGAACAATTCAAAATTGAATTGACAGAAGGGGGTTTTCACACCTCGGAACGTACAAACACCACTTCTGTCCAGGCAGGCCCCCGTGACGGCTCAGAACCGCTCGCCGCATTCGGCCCGTACACAGCAGGGCGGACGGTGTGAACAGTACATGGTCAAGCTCCCGGTCGCCGCTTCATTATCCCTCTGTAACCATCCATATCAGCAGACGCCTCCGCTGCAGCCTGCTGGGCCCCGCCGCCGCCGCACGAGCCACTCGCCCGAGACGGAAGGCAATGAACTCCACAACATGCCGTTCATCTTCCAGATGGAGTGATTTTATGATTTGGACTCTGTCCCCCCCAAGAACCAGAGCACCCACACAACAAAAAAAAAATCATCCCCACTCTGCTGAATAGACATTCATATTTTTTAACTCGATGTTCTGATATTATGAAAATAAAAATGAAATCGTCTAAATGCTTCTGGAACATTCGGTGCAAAACCGACCGACAGAGAAAATGGAGAAAAATGATGCTTCGGGAAAGGAAAGGAAGGAAAAATGAATATATTTGACTGGCCTGCAGCGTTCTGGGGGGATTTGAAATCTTCCTGGAGAGCCATGGGAGTCAAGGGTTTGCGCTTTTTTTTCTGCTGAGTTGTGCAAAACAAGGAAAGGACAGTTATTTTTATTTTTCTTTGTTTATTGCCTTCCACCAAGTGGAGATTTTTAGAAACCCCGTTCCACTATCGTAATTTTCTCATCACTCAGATGCAGCCACCTGTCTCTTCCCATGATCCTCTTCCTTTGTCTCTTAAATAATAGTCCTCACATCCGCATACAGAATTTAGTAAAGAAAATGGCCAAGGAGAAAGGGAAAATAGAAGGTGTTAGCAGGGGGGACCAAGTGTGTGTGTGGGGAAAAAATAATAGAAGAACCATAATAGAAGACAGGGGGTGGGGGTAAGAAAGAGGTGACCTTTTTCTCTCTCGCTTGAGTCTGACCACCAGATGAGCCGCCATGTTTGAGACGGAAGCCATTTTCATGCCCCGCTCATTACTGCATTTTATATTCAGCTGTGTTGGGAGGCGCCGGCCACTGGTGAAGCCTGCAGACATGTCAGACATCAGTTAGAGGCTGTGTGTGAGACAGAGGGAGGGAGGGGCTGTAATGGGGAGCCAGGGGCTCTCAGGATTAGACAGAAAGACCCCTGGGTTGGAGGCCAAAGCTCAAGTTCATCACAGCAGACAATGGAAAGCTCTTCAGAAAGCAATTGGCCTCTCTGTAATATCGGCCTCTGCGTCGATCTGCGCGACAAAACTCCTTACGCCTCTGCCTCCGTCATAGCTGCACTCCGGTCCTCCAAGTCCTCCTCTGGTCCACTCGTACTTCCTTCTTAATTAAACCCATCGACAAAACACCCAGGTGATGATGTTTGTTTGTGTTATCTTTTTCGAGGCAAGTGCTGCTGGTTTGCACATGCGCAGCAGGTCACACTGTTCTGAGGACAATGCACAGCGACAGTATGAACACACACACACACACACACACACACACACTCGCACACACTCCCTCCCTCGTGTTCCTCTTCCATCCTGGCCTCCCCCCTTTTTACACCCCCCTCACTAGGACATCTGCTCCCCCAGCGTAGCTGCCATTGTGATGCTCCACACTAACAGAGGTTTTAGCCACTGGTGGTGTGAAATTAAACAGCCACCTCGTCCCTTGATGATAAGTGGCGTCCTGTCTTCATGCTGTGGCTATCTCCTGTCACACAGCACAAGGTCACGCTTTCAAGGGTGATCATGGGAATTAGAGTTTACAATTGTAAAAAAAAAAAAAAAACAGAGAGCGAGAGAACATGAAGGAGAGATAGTTGAAACTATCATACTTGGATTTTTTTTTTGTGTTGACTGATCTGACCATCTGCCATCTGCACTGAATCACTTCTGAGACATGATTCACCCTGTTCGTACTGTTCTCTCATGAAAACGAACACCTGAAGTGATGTCTCGCTGTTAAAAAAAATATACTATTCTGTACTTTTAGTCCGTACGTGATTTCATATTCTCATAGAGCCCAATCAGAATTAAAAAAAAAAACTCACAGAAGAAATGAAGACTTTTTTTTTCTCCAAGGCAAATTATCTTTTTGAAATTAATAGTTAATATTTGAATATTGCTATATATATTTAATTTGCTCTTTGCATATTTTTGCAAATATAATGTATCCTTCCACATTCACTTCACTGAACAGCCCTGATGAGTACTTCAGATGTGAATTAAAGCACTCCATTTTAAGAGGAAAATGAGTAATAATTCAGGGATATCAATAATACATAATAATGCTGTTCACAAAAATTGAAAAGTTAAAAAGAATAAGAGAAGAAAAGAGAGGAGGAAACTAACTCTTGAATTGTTTAGTGGCATTTTGTGGCTTTGGGATGGATGCCACAAAATTCGGGATGTTGAATATAAAGTCAGGTGTGTGTGTGTGTGTGTGTGTGTGTGTGTGTGTGTGTGTGTGTGTGTGTGTGTGTGTGTGTGCGTGTGTATATCTGACCGTGTGTGTGTGTGGTTTCAGTGACATGTTGCAGGTGGATGCAGGTGTGTGCCAAGGTTAAGGGCTTGTCAAAAAGTGTGTGTGTGTGTGTGTGTGTGCACGTGTGCGTGCGTGCATGTAGGATGTTAAGTAGCGGAAATGAACGTCTCTTTTTTCTCTCTCCTCAGCATTTTAAACATATTATTAAATATTCTGGGTATTAAAATGATTGAGACTGACCATTAACGCCAATCGAGTCATTTCCCAGTTCTGCTGAAGCACTAATGGTGGTGACAGAGCGTCCCTGAGCCACATCATATCCTGTCGCAGGTTCAGGCGATGGGCGTCCTGTGGATGAAGAGCAACCTGCCCACAGACTCCACTGGGGGCAAATGTCTGTAGACTGATTCACACACAGTGTAAACGTAGTTCTAAATGAGTTAACTGTGTGACCTTAATTTATTTGGAGTTAGCAGAAAGCTGTGGTAGTGAAACATGGCGGCTCGCAGCTGTCATACATGCTGACGGAGTCTTGTGAGGAGTCCACTCTGCAGTCAGGACCCCTGCGCTGACTCTTTGCCCCCATGGGGACACACACAGCAGCCTGTTGACCAGTGTGGCAACTCCAGCTGACTCAGGCATTTCCACCCCCCCCCCCCCCATGACCCCAACACTGACCCTGCATCAACTCACTGCTTCACATTCTCATTCTCTCCTCATAAAAGGTTTCCTAAGAGATACAACTATCTTGTCATCATCTATGTTGTATAGAAGATGAAAGAAAAGCGTTGAGGGAAATTTCCGTAACATGCAAATCAATATAAACAGTATATTACTCACTTAAAGCAGCAGAAGAAAATGGAAAAAAAAAGGAATTCACCATTTTGTTTTTAATTTTTTTAAATTTTCCAGTTTGTGTCAAATTTGGTTCAATTGAATGAAAGAGGAGCGACTATGATATGGAAATATAAGACATTGCTATAACTTTTTTTCTTAAAAGGTTTTTAAGTGAATTAATTTAATATTCTTAAAAGATAATGACATAAAAAGACAGTTATACATATATGTACATATAGTTTCATCTCATGAAGTTGTCTGTAATGGAAACAAGTACATTAATTGTTTATACAATTGAGTTTGTTGTGCATCGAAGCCTGATTGAACATTTTAATTCATAGAAATATTATAATTAAGACATGATACAATGACAGGTGTAAAACAGGGGTTAATGAAAATGAATTAGTGTCTAATTATTCCATTTGTGATGTAAATGAGTGACATGATTAAGCAATTTGCTCCCTTCCATCAAAAAGACAATTAGTGCAAACACTCAGATATCTTGAATATTTGGAATTGGTTGTAAACTTTAAGAGCACTTTCCTCCGTTTGTCTTTTCTCTTCTCATTTTTTTTCCCTTTGTCCCTCTCTCTCTCTCTCTCTCTCTCTCTCTCTCTCTCTCACTCACTCACTGACACACACACACACACACAGGGCAATAAATTGGAGTCATTTTGATGAAAAAATGAGTGCCATTGTGATTTGGGACAGCTTGGAGAAGCCAGCAGTGATGCCGTTAAGTATCACGGTGCAAGATAAGGCAATCCCAGCCAGTGAATAAATAAATACATTAAATTCATAGTGTATGTATTCTTTTCACCTCCCTTCAGACCCCCACGATGCCAAATCCTGACCCC
>CAAKHB010007313.1:144082-174880 GCA_901007665.1 Aeoliscus strigatus
TTTTCCCCACCCCCCCCCCCCCCCACCGCCCCCCCCCCCCCCCCAGAAACACACACACACACACAAATTACAAGTACACCCGTTCGCTGATGCAGCTCCCTCCCCCGCATGTCCACCAGCACATCAGGGAAAATATGAATGCAGCTTTACAATAAATAATGCATTTTCACTAATAAACATTCAGTTGGAGTCGGTCCTCGGCCCCTGTAGAACGTCCAGAGAGAGGAGAAATATAGAATCCGAGAAGGGAAGACTTTCCTCCTGAACTGAAACAGTGACGGCTCGATAATAGGCTAAAACAACCAGCTGGAGAGAGAAAGAGTGAGGGAGAGAGAGAGAGAGAGAGAGAGAGAGAGAGAGAGAGAGAGAGAGAGAGAATAGCAAGCAGACTCGAAGAGAGGGAGGGTGGCAAGAGAAAGGGAGAGAGTGGCAAGCATATTATAACTCATCCATGTGGATCACCCTAGTAGATTGGGTGCAATCCCTTGTTGAAATTGTCTTCTAAACACTTAGAGGGAGAAAGAGAGAGAGAGAAAGAACGGAGCAGCCAGCCCATCTCAATGTTCCTGTGTGTGTGTGTTCTCACACTGCCTGCTATCCCGGCCAAGGTAGAGAGTCCTCTGACAGACCGCTTGCACGTGTGTGTCTTTCACTTTGCCGGCGTGCATGAGTGTGCACGCACTTGTGTCTGTGCCATTGCCTATCTTGACAGCCCGCCATCTAGTGAGTGTGTGTTGACTGAGAAGGAGAGAGAGGGAATGTGTATGTGTGTGTGTGTAAGGAAGAGGGGGTATTATGCACCCTGGATGTTGCCTCGTGCTTTAAACAGCAGCCTACAAGCCCAGGTAGTGCGCAGCGGCTTCTAAATAAGCAGCACATTCACCGTCCCCTTCAGGACAGGAGGCTAGGCTGCAGAGTGTGAAATCAGACTAATACAGTGGCGTAGGGCTGAGCAGGAGCAGGAGGGAGCTCCTGCATGACTTACTAGAGACTAGAGGTTTAGAGGACAAGTACCAGCAGAAGAAAAAGAGGGGATTGGACGGCAGAGAGGAAAGAGAGGAAAAAAAAGACAGTAAGGTCAGTAAATCCTTTTTTGATTTCTGCTCTGATTCTTTGTGTCAGGCTAGAGTACTCAGAGTACAGTTGTTGTGGTGCTGGGACTGAGGTGTTTTGCTCGAGAAAGTATTGATTCTTTGTAAGTTTTTGGGAAGTGTGTTCTGGTTTGATCCTGTCAGGTGAGAGCAGATGGAAACACTGAATGTGGTGGGGCTCTGGCTTAGAGTGGCCCAGCTCAAGTTTGTGTGTGCACGTGTGTGTGTGTGCGTGTGTGTGTGTGTGCAAAAGTGTATTTTTTTTGCTTGCAAAAGTTTAAGTGGAGGTGATTTCCTTTTGCTGGTATGCATTTGGAAGTTATACAGTGTGCGTGTGCGTGTGCATGCATGAAACACTGGGGTGAAGTCTCGACAGAACTGGTGCAAAGAAGATCAAAGTGAAAAAGAATGAAGAAAAGTGTGTTTTCAGGGAAGGAGCCACGTCAGCGCAGTAAACATTGATAAAATCACACCTGACAATCACTTTGTCATGTGACAATGTACGAGCCAATGAGAGAGGACGGCGCATACAGGTGTGAAAAGACCACATGACCAACACACAGGTCAGTCTCCAAACAAGCAGTTGAGTTTTTTTGAACTAATCAGAACATATCCGATCCACTGATTGCAAATAAAGATGAAAGAAAGAATAAGAATCGAGAAAATAGAGATAGAGAAATAAGAAAATACAAACTGGGTTGATAATCTGAATGTCTGCGAGAAAGGAAAGCAAGGGATGATTTATCGATTAATCTGAGATTTTCAGGAGGTGGCAAACCGTCTAGTAATGGGTGTGTGCCAGCGTTTGGATGTGTTTATCCACACACACTCACAAGTTGCAGGGAAAGTGGGAAAGCCGGGAATACCAAATTGTCAGCAATACTAAAGACATCAACACAAAAATTTCAGCCATCCATCACAGCTGTCGCTCTGTTTCTGGGGCGACAGTGATTTATTCTGGGGCTGAAATCCATTTGGACTCTTTCACCAAGTCACTTACACACACACACACACACACACACATCCACAAACACACACACACAAACACACGGTCAAACAAGAAAAACACAGCAACTCTCTCAGTGCTAATAGGTGTTGATTTTATTTCAGTAGCAATTATTTGGAGCCGACAAACGTTAATTGGAGAATTATCTGTCCACTTGGCTGACATGGCTGTGGGGCAGGTGTCCAAAATATCAAATATGTTTTAGTCTGATGACACTGCACTGCATAACGCTTCATTCTGGCTCAGTCAGATGTATATTAACCCCTAATAGTTTGGTATTGTACCAATGTGCAAAAGATTACTTCGACCCACTTCCTCGGAGTATATTCATACATCATTAAAAAAAAGAAATAAAAAGAAGGAAACGCCACAATCCTTTTTTGAATGTAGGATTCATTGCATCAGTATCATTCAGTGTAAAAAGATCTGAGGATGTATTTTTCATTAAAGCTCGACCCCCACCGTACTTAAAGTTTAAATCAAAATTTCATGCATTTTTTAATAACTCAATCAGTAGGTGCCTTTTAATCCTCAGCAACACAGTATAGAACATAAAGAATTGAAGACAGTGATGATCCAGAATCCCACACCAGAAGAAGGAGGTTTTCTTACACAAACACAATACTATTTTTGACACGTGTTTTAGCCACACAGTGTTTCATCTCCTGTCATGCAGGTGACTAGAGGCAGAATAAATGCAGAAACAAGAATGACAAAGGCATGCAGATTGAGCTGACAGTGGATGTGCTGCTATCTACATGTGTGCGTACAGGCATGTTTGTGGGTTAGTGAGGATCCAAGCACACGGCTGCTACAAAGCAGGATTGTGTCCTCTTTTTCATTTTTATTTTTTTTTTTAATCCCACACACTTTTAATTTCCTCTCTGGCATTTTCTCATATGTCAGATGGGAACTATACTGCAATCTGCAAGCAGTTTTATCAGTCAAAATACCACCAATATCCCCTGTTTGTGTGTGTGTGTGTGTACAGTATATGCTTGTGTTGTCACGTGACTCTGCCATATTGGCGGATGGGTATTTTTGTGTGTATGTGTGTGTGCAGCTCTAAAACACGGCGATGCAGATGCATGGTCAGGAGCTGTCAGCGTTTAATATGTTTGCTGGACTGCATCGCTATCTTCGATGTTCATCTGAGTTGGCCTGTGTGTATCTGGAGTCAAGCGTAACAGAGGAGACTCTGTTAGTCTGCTGCTTTGGTCTGGTCTGGCCTGTGCTCGTCATCCGGGGGTGGGGGCACGGCGGGCGCTGAGGCTGAGGCTGGCCAGAGAGGTCACTCAGGCTCCATGAGAGGCTAGAATGTACATAGAATGTTTATGTATGATTAAAAAAAAATCCTGGATGCTGTGGTATATTTAGCAAATGGAACATAGAGTGTAAACCTCCCTGATGATCACAGACTGCTTGACTGCAGTCGACTCGTCGTAGACGCTCATGTCTGGTGTACTCCAGAGCGAATAAACGCCACGATGTGCCAAACGTACCTGTGAGCTGAGCCTGGTCAGTCAGTCAGACGTGCTCTGGTCTTACTAAGCGCCTCGGCTGTCTGTTATCTCCTGCAGCTGAGTGAATATTAGCACTATTAGCACATGAAACACTGCTGACCTGAGGGACCTCAGCGGATCCTTTTGATGACGTTTCCTCTGGAAACATTTCAAATGTAAAGATGTAGACTGTAGATTCACATACCCAAACACTTCCCAATCAAATTTCGCTAAATACTGTCAATATAATTTACCTGTAACCTTTTAGTGAAAGTGATTTACCATGTTTGTGATGTGATATCTACTAATGCTGTGATTGTAACGATTATTAATCATGTTTATTATTTACTTATTTTTTGCCTTCTATAGTTTATGCAGTGTGATCTACATACATTTCTGACACTTGCTTGGCACATGCCAATAAAAACCACCTGCAGAACTTGTTGCATCACATTTTTTGTAGTTCCCCAAAAAGAGATTTTAAGAGATTTTAATCTTTTTGTGAACGCTGCACTGCAGTTCTAATACCATCAGCGGGCAGTTCACAAACAGTATAACAGGTATAATATGTATCATCCTGTTGCCATGAAGTGAAAATGTGCTCACATGTGTTTACGTGTGATCTTTCTTCACTGTTTAGACGGAGTGACATCTGTTCTCCCATAAGATGTCTGTGTTTGTGTGTAATATGTGTGTTTACTGACACTGAATGTCAACAGCTTCATCTGAAAACTTTCAGACTTGAGCTAAAATGCTCCAGTGTTGATAAAGAAAGTACATAACTTAATGTGTGCAAATATCACATCTTGCAGACAGAGAATATGTTACATTCATTTAATCACATTCAAGATCTTCGTATTCCGGTGCCCGTGTGAGGCTCAGGTGCATTCAGCCGTCAGTCTGTAACATCCATTGTCTGAAGAAACAAAGTAATCGCGGTGGCCGACGTCAGGAGTAAACACGTCTGGTCATTCCACATCTTATTCCCCCTCATTACTGCAGCCAAGTGTATAATCACTTTACGCCTTTGTCACGTGTGAGTTACTTTTGCACCCTCCTCATCCGTAGTCCTGACAAATTATCGTGCTTTTTCGGCCACGCTCTTTTACGCAGTGTGTCGTCTGCGTTGACAGGAAGCAATTGTATTTGTGTCATTAGGGCTCTCTCAAAGATGATTGAAAACGACATAATTGGGCTTTAAGAGTGTATTTGGTCATAATTTCCCCCTGATCTTATGCTACACGTCCATTTCAATATAATAAAGTGGAGACTGACTGAAACATAGCATCTTTAGCATCATAGCGTTTTAGAATGTATCATCCTGACGTGCTGACGTGTTTTGTGTAAGAGTAATGATGGAGGGCTTTGCTGTTGTGTTGATTCCATCTTGGCTGTTCTGCAATAATACAGGGGAGGGTGAGGGGCGGGGTGGTGGGTGGCCGGGTGGGCAGGCACCATTTTCCTCCTCCAATCCCCCTTCGCCACTACTGGAATATAATCCGCTGTCTCCTGACCTTCAAATCATGCAGTGTTGCAGTCGTTTCAATTGGCCCGGCCGCCATTAGCGTGAAATGTCCTCTAGCCACTTCTGCTTCTGCACATGGAAGATTTCCCTTCTCCCAGCATGGTCTCCCTCTTCGACTGTGCTCCTTTTCCCTCCATCTCACATTCTCTCCGCCGTGCCCCCCTGAAGCCCTCGACAGAGGGTGGGAACCTCTAGTGCTAAGGAAATGAGCCACTGCAGGAGATGCTGTTGGTCAAAAGACTGGCTGAAAATCACCAAGTCCATTAGACGATGAATTTGTACTGCATCATATTCCTTTCGTGGCTTTGTATATATGACCAACACAATAAGACTCAGTTGTACAGCTGCTGTTACGTGACCTTTTGCTTATCTTTTACTTGAAATGTGCCCCCCCCCTGCTTAAATCTTTTTTTGAATAAGCATGTTCATGATAAATAACAAGGGTCCAAATATTACGGTGCATATTTATCTCTGAGTCTGGAGCCAGCACAAGTAGCCCTGTTTGGTTGTGTTTGTGGCTGCACTGTTTGATGGAGCGTGCCCTCCATAGTTCCCTTTGGCCAAGTGCAGAACATCTAGGGAGCAGCAGGAGACGTCCTTATCATACTGAACTGATAGACTGGGGGAGCGGGGGGGGGATCCCTGCCAAAGCTCAGCATGTGTTATGTTGCAAGTAGACAGATAGATCAATTATTGAGAGAGGACATTTTTGATATGATTTGAATATTAAAAATATATCAGAGGGCAAACAACATCCATGGCTGTCTTCAGATCCCCACTGAAAGACGTGTGTCAAATCTCCAGAGAGACGCTTTATTCAGGGAGGTCAAGGGGTTCGCTGAGTGTTTGATAAGATCCAAGAATATTTTTTTCGTATTTGTCTTTTTATATATGTATATATATAAACATTAATAAAAAACATCTCAAAATTATTTATGCATGCCATATAAATTATTATTCCTCCATATTCATAACTACAAGTAAATATCTGTGACCCAGAATTCATCTCACGGTAAAACATCTTTACACAGACACAATTTATCAGGTTATTTCTGCCTCTAAAAGATATACTGGTAGGTTTGGTTTTCACTGATTTTTTTTTTTTTTTTTTTATGTCTGGGACAATTTGTGGAATATGTACATGGGTAGGCTTGGTTGAAAAAAAAAAAAAAAAAAAAAAAAACAGTGACCCAGGTGCAGCGGTTGAACAGATCAAATTGTTCACATAGATACCCCATTGTGTTTCCTCGTCCTCATCTGAAGCCATTGCTGAAGTGTATTTCTGCCTACTGGTTGTTATTACATACAGTGCATGCATTTATGATTAATGACCCCACTGGGTTTTTCCGTAATGCTGTGACCCCCCAAGGCAAAATTGAAATGCATACACTGGATGTAGAGCATTCTTATATTATTGCCCAATATACTTAGCAGCCATTACATTTGTCGGCATGCTGAAAGTAGAATAGAGGGACTATGAGGTTTCAAATCAACAAGGCCACTCTAAGAAATGGACTTATTGGAATTGCATTACGTTGATTAGACGGAGAAATGAATACTGTTTACAATGGAGCAGTGTTAAACACACTGTTTCTCCCAGTGATGTGAGTGTACTGACAGTCGGTCAGCATCAATTAAATCTCCTGATCTGTGTATCCTGGAAGGCCGGACTTGTTGTCTTCTAATAAAGCCCGTCTGTGGCAGCAGAATGTTTCATTTCCTCTCTGAGATTGGTCTCAGTAATGCGGAGGGCTTATCATACCCCTGGAAAAGGAGAGCAACAACACGAGTTTCTGATGTTTGATACCCAGATCAACCTGAGGCCAACGCCGGCCACACATCTAAGAAGTTTATTTGTGACGTCAGATCGTGGTCATTTAGGCTGCTGTCACACCATCGTCCGTTTGGTCTGGTCTGAATCACCTGAGAAGTTTGCAGCACTGGATCACTTTCCCTTTGCTTTGGTTTCTGTTCACACTGAAGAAAATCCAAGCACATTAAAATGCGGCCCAGATTATTTGGTGAGTGCATGAGTGTGATTACTGTGATCACACCGAACGAAACAAACCACATCAAGCCGGGAAGCAAACTCAAGAAGAGTCGTGTTTTCAGTTGAAATGCACATGCTGGATTATTCACCTCCTTTTTTCTCCTTTTTTGTTTGACGGGACTTTTATCTTGAGAATATTCTGAGCGGTTGAACGTTTGTTTGTGGAGATGAAAATGAAAAATGGGGTCTTGGAAGGACAGGTTGTGAGGGGGCCAAGCTGTCCCTGGCCATTCATTCTCTTTGGCCCCCCTTGTCTAATTAATGGGCCACATTCATACACGTTATTGCACCAGAGGGTCCGTCACTCATTAATCATGTGACCTTCTGTGGCACAGTTAATGACCTTGGAGGAGTAGATCAGCTGGAGATGGCTGAAGCTGTGGAATTAAATTGTTTCTGAGAGTGGTCATGGTCAGATCAGGCATTTAAACAGCCACTCTCCTCGGGCCCTCTCCTGTTACACCTCCATTGCACCCGCAAGGCCTTGCACGGGAAGTTCACGTAGAACTCAAGAGAAGATTTGATGGGATGCAGCCAATGTTAAACTCACATTGCTTATTTATAGGTTTATTGGCTGATTTCCTGCATTAGCTGCCCACTGCTCTTTAAATCCACCAGAAGAGAGTGAGAAAAGCACTTGTCTTTGCCAACTTCTGTGTTACAGATATTCAATATTCTGTGAATTATTACCTAGGACTTCAGTGAATACATGCTAAACATTTAAAACAGGAGGGTGGTTTAAATGAGTCAGTAGAGGAATATGAAACTCTTGGATCTGCAAGTAAGTTCTCACAGTGAATTGTAGTAATATAGAATTGCAGCTGTGCTGAAAGATGAAACAAGTCAGTTTGGCTGCAATTACTTAATCAAAAAAGCAAATGTGCAGTAACATACTAAAACACTGAAAAAGTGAGATTAATTAATTTTGATGAGTAACTAATTAATTAATCAGTAATCAAATTAATCTCTTTTTTTAATCTCACCAAAAAATGCTGAGAAAAGCCCTGAAGTTGAGGTATTTTCATTTAAATTCATTGCATTAAATGTAACAACAAAGTGGCTCAATAAAGTCTTTTTTTTTTTTTTAGATTCAGTTCTAGTCATTTAAATTCTGTTTCAGACTAGTCCCAAGTGCTGCTTGCAGCCTTTAGTTTCGACCACCAGTCAATCTCCAAATAAATAGAAAATAAGAATAAAACATCAGGCCCATGTAAAGTTCTGTAAAACAAATCTTTTCTGAGCAGTACAAGTATTGAACACTGAACTTGTTGTTTTTAATATAAAATAAATAAAACAGAGCCATCAATCAATCACTTCCAGTAGACTACAGAAGACGTCAGCTACTGTATGTTGAACTCACGTTGCTCATGCCTGGTTTGTGTTCTCCTGACTGTCAGTGTAAATGAGTTGAGGTTCCACTCCCCATCAATAAAGTGTCCAGTCACCCCCAAATAGCTGTGGTCGCCAGCTGAGGTCCAGTGATCTCTGGTTATAGAAATACAGTTGGGCGGATCCTCCAGCAAATTCAGAGGTTTGTTTTTCTGTTGCACCGTCGTACATCTTGCTGATTTTAGTCGTCACTGTAGTCCTGCACGGTGGCTTGTATGATGGGTCACTGGATGCAGTTTGCACACCTCATTAACCCCTCGTCTTCTGCTATGTTAATTGGCCTGTGGTTCACTGCCACCCACTTAGCAAGAACATTCTTCAGGCGGTCGGTCGCAGACGTGCTCATACACGGGGTGAACTCCTCGAGTTTAGTTTGATAAAGACTTTTGTGGGCTCACTAAATTCGCTGCTTACGTCAGATGTGGCTGCACGTGCGACTGGGTGCTTTGCGTTGATGAGGTAGGCTAAAGTTGAGCTGCTTCGGTGGTAAGCAAACTCCTTCGATCAAAGAAGGCATGCCATTCTACCTCACTGGTGCTGTCGAGGGCGTTTTAGAAATGAAGCCCAAAAAAGCCCAACAAACTGCATAAACAGATTTTATGAGAAGGCACACATGTACCACATTGTTCACTGGGTTTTAGTTATTCAGTAAATTTAATTCAGATTCATGCACAGTGAACAATAAAACATTTTTTTATCAACTGCATGTCTATTGCAACATTGGATGATTTAAAGATTTGTTAACATGGATCAAATCAGACCACACATGTAATTTATTTTGTTTGAATCAACTGTCTGAAGTTATAATTCACTGTGACATAATGTCTAGGTAAAAAACACAATTACATTAAACAAAAATAGGTGTGTGTGTGTGTGTGTATATGAGTCATAGAAATGGACACAAAAGTTAAGTGATTCAAAAACAAAAGCTAACCAGCTAGCTAAAGACAGACAACTAGACCAATAACGACGTGAAGTGTGTTGAGTGAGAGTCCAATGTCCAGTAATATCATTTCTGTGTAAAATCCAGCTGACTGGAACAAAGTATCTTAAAACCAAATATATCAGAAAAAATCAGTTCTTGCGCTAATTGTTAGCATTCCTACTGACATCAAATAAAAGAGTTGTGTGTGTATGGGTCAGTGACCTAAGTGATACAAAACTGATACAAACAGAGTTTATACTGACAGATAACGCTGACGCCATCTTGGATTAGCCGAGGTCGGGGGGCTCGAACAGCGATTTGGAAAACGTCCTCAGACAAGAACTATGATTTGAGGTGTACAAGAAATGGTTGCACATCGTTCAAGTTCTCTGATGCAGTTACAAAAGTTTACAAAATCTTCAATTGCTATCATAAAAATGTATTTTACAGTTAACGATTCTTCTATTTCTTTCAGACCTGTCATAGATAACAGACCGTCTAATACCTACGGAAACAATAATTTCATCATTAATAGGAAGAAAAAGTGACAAATTGTACTTTTTATCAGGAAGATTGACTTAAACTGGTGTTGGAGATTTTTCCTGGGGGCTTATGATTGAAGAAAAAGACAGAAATATTTCAAGCGACACAGTTTATAATTAACTATTCTGAGGGGAGAAAACAACAATTCAGCATGTGTCCACAGTTTAAACGCTGGTTGTGTTGAGGCTGCCACCTTCTTTTTACCATCGCAGCACTGAAATGTTAGCTTTCTTCTCAGCGACATTGAAATGGGGGAGATATTGTTTATCCTTGCCTTTGTTTATTTAACATTTTGCTCAGCGGGGGAGTTTCAGATAGATTGTTTTCAACACAGTCCCTGCAGACAGCGAGCAAACACTCTACAGCTTCATCAAACAGAACAATCTTCAACTTTCCCCCTCTGCAGTGCGCCTGGAAATGTGAGAGGAACATCATAATGGAATATGATTGAAAACGATCGTCATAATTTTTTCTGTCAGTCTGTAACAATATGCAATCGCTGTTTTATTTTTTTTAGAGGATTTATTTAGAACCATGTGTAAGTACACCCAGAACGAAACCCACTGATAGGGAAAAAAAACAAAAAAACCTTTTCATGTGGTGAATATGTTCTTGTGTACGAATTTACTCATTTGTGATGCATTCTGGATTTCATTCTCACTATGAATGCATCAACACATGGAATCCACCTTAAAATAAAGGGTGGGAGCTAAACAAGTCTGGGTGAAAAGAGCTGTAAAGTTCAGCCCTGTATGCAATAAGTTATGAATGGAGCTCATTTCCCACTTTGTGACTCCTTTTTGAACCTCTGTGGCTCCTCCAGCCCCTGTGAGCTGTTATTCTCACATGGCACATTATGTTTTCATTGATGATAGATTTCCGACAAAGCAGTTAGATATCTGTTGTGTTCAATGTCAGTATGCAGATGTCGAAGCTCGGTGGGGACAGTCAGCGACCTTTGCTATTGTTGCTTCTTGTTAAATCATGAATCCATCACAAACACATCCACAGACTCCAACATTATCCTTCCTTCCTCCATCCACCCACCCATCCTCTGTCTGTCTGCCTTCTTCCTTCTATCGCCCATCTTTCTCCCGGTTGCAAGTGCAGGCTTGATTAATATTTTCCACTGTTCCGTAACCATGGCAATAAGGTCACTGCATATGATACTTAATTGAATCTTCCCAGTGCTTTTGTGTGCATCTCCTGTGTCCGGACAATAAAAATCTTCCACTGAAGCCCCCCCTGCCTCCTCTTTATTCACTCCCCTCCCCTCCATCGTTCTTTTCATTTTGTGGCCCATGAATTTATTCATTTGTTTCCTCTACTACCTCTTTTTTGTACTCCCTTTATTTCCCGGCCTCTCTCTGACCTCTTCTCCCTCGTCCTGTCATAGCATTTTATTCTTTTCTCCACTATCATTGTTCTCGTGCATGTTTTGCCCTTCAGGAAGCAGCAGTATAGTGTCATTGTTATGGTAGAAAGGCAATGTTTTTTTATTATTATTATTTTTTTTTATCTAGTGAATGGCGATTAGTTAAGACCCGGCTGGTGGAACTACACTTAAATTACCTTTCTGTTTAATGTCAAAGTCATACTTACATTCTGTTCCCTGGACCCTTTCTCTCCCCTTTGCCACATTTGCATACTCAGATTAGTCTCTTACACAATCATTAAACGGATTTCAAACAACACTGATGACTCAAGAGGGGGACAAAAAAAAGCGGCCACAGGGACAAAGTACGATGCTGACTTGGGGGGGCGGGGTGACGACGCTCTCTGAGCAGGTGTTCTGATTAATGCCAAACAAATTATGGCCCTCCAAGATCCGCACAAGTGGGAGGCAAGTTTCCTCTTTCCCCCAATGCACAAAGACAAGCTCATCGAGTCTTT
The DNA here is from genome assembly GCA_901007665.1 of Aeoliscus strigatus. Classification (NCBI taxonomy): domain Eukaryota; kingdom Metazoa; phylum Chordata; class Actinopteri; order Syngnathiformes; family Centriscidae; genus Aeoliscus; species Aeoliscus strigatus. The sequence continues at coordinate 156,007 of CAAKHB010007313.1, forward strand.
GTTCATGCATGTTTGGAGGCTTATCCATGACGAGAGGGGACACAGGCTGATGGGGAGAAAACACTAGGGCAGATAAAGAGCAAAAGGGTGAAGAGGAGGGTATGTTCTCATTGAGGAAGCTGTCTTTTTATGATGCAGGACAAACAAAAACAAAATGCACTGTGCTTTTTGATTTTTTTTCACTTTCACATTTGGCTTTCTGTGTTTGAAGAATATGCATTCTACGAAGACACACAACACGAGATTTTAGCCTCTTGCACAAAGAAATAAGGAGAGACACAAGAAGAACGGTTATTTGGTTCATGCTCAGACAGTTCTGGATGTTGTTATATAAAATGATTCTTGAAGATTAAACTCAAATAGAACAGAGAGATATAGTCATACAGGACTGTACATGTTAGATCTGACATATGCACCATAAAATGACCATTAGCAGTTACCTACAATCTGAAGTGACAGTCTATCAATAATGTCACGGTGAAAATGGGACAGGTTTGTTGCTGTCTCTAAATCATCAGAGACTTCGTATAGCAGGAAAGCATGTAGGTACAGGAAATGCATTAAGGCTTGATGTTAATGGGTGTGGTGGGAGCAGCAGGACACCCAGGGGCACATCTCTCACATCTCACTGTGTCACAGACTTGAGACACCTGCCTGGTCTGAAGCCCAGCTTGGGAACAACAACATCTATTACGGCTCCATGCTGCCATTAAAATGATTAAGTGGATTTAATATTTACCGCTTTTGACTTATCACATCAATGTGCATTGTGCTCCAAACAGAACTGTAGTATTGTGCTTTATAGCTGGAAATGTGTTGTGATAGGACAGATCAAATGCTACAACATGTCTGGTATGTTAGTTAATAGAGGGAATCTAGCAATTCAGACATGGACATACAGTATATGTTTCTGCAGGTCCATCTGGACACGAACCGTTGGATCAGTAACGGTGATCAAAATCAGTTGTAACCGATCACAGGTCTGTCTGAAGTAGGCGGACTCAGAGCAATGTACATAGTCTGTGGGCGGGGCTTAACAGGATGACGACAGTGGTTCTGTACACAACCAAGATGGACGCAGCTGACGGAGAGCGGTCTCTGTCAACAGTGAACGAGTTGGGTGATTCTTTCAAAGACCAACAAAGGGTCCCTTTCCAATTCACTTGTTCCTTTCATGATAGTGTAGACCAGCATAAGTACATTATGTCACATATCAATTTGACACATTTCGTGAAATAAAAGGAGCAGACAGAAGAATAGTATTCTATTGTTTTATGTGCCCCAAACAAAAAAATCTTTGATGATCCACCATTTCCCAGCATCGCTTATCTGTAACCTACACCATAACATGCACCCATGGTTTCATAACGATAACCCCCCCACACACACAAATGTTAAAAGTTAAATGAACAAACACACAAACAAAGGTGAATGAAGTGCATTTCCATTGCATTGTACAAACGATGCCATTGACTCGTTTCTTTGATAATATCACCTTCGTCATTCTTCTAATTGGTCGTAGCACGATCCAGTAGCATGCAGTTGTATTATGATACGCTCTGTTGGTGCCGCCCTTGAGTTGAAGGTCTATCGCTCGTTGTTAGAACCTCTGCTTCTACACTTGCCTTTATTTCTCATCAAACACATGCAAAAAACATACAAAGAGGCACATGGGCACAGGCTGACTCTGACTCGGATTCATCAGTCCACCAACCCCCCTCCCCCCAGTGGCCCTCCTCAGAGGGACTTTTGTCCACAATCAATCTAAGTGTTGCATATGAATGGACGTATAACTGAATGGGGCACGCACGCGGTGTCAAACATGGAGCACGCTCCTTTTATACTGCTGCGTTTAATATGGAAGCACGTGCAGGTTGGAGAGTGCCCATCTGCTCCCCGCACACGTCCCTTAGCCTTCTACCATGTGCTGGCATAACAGGCCTCCATTGTAGCAACAAGTGCCTGAGCATTACCACGCTTGCTAGTTCCCGTCACTTGGCAGCGAGCCGGCTCAGCTGCCCGCCCACTTATCAGGGGGAGAAAAAAAGACCCGACTGTGCCAAGGGAAAGAGCTCAGGGAGTCGCCCAGGAAGAGGCAGGGGGGGTTGGGGGTGATTTACATACTGCAGCTTAAGCGACACTCATCTGATTTTAAACAGCTCCAAAGCAATTAAGGGTCATTAGTGTTTTTGTTTTGGTCCTGTGGCTCGATGCAACAATGGCAGCATCCGGGGGCACAGTGCCCCCTGTGGGGGTTCGCCTATGGGAATGTCAGCACTACACAGCATCTGTTCCCTCCCCTCCCTTCCTCTGGCTCTGACACTGCTTCACTCTGTGTGTAAACAAACACTCAGCACCAGCCTGGCACTGCAACGGAAACCACTTTGGCAAAGACCCAGCTCTGGAGTGCGCAGCTGGTTGAAGTGCAGGTTCGGGAGGCCCAGTCTGCTTATACTAATTAACCTCATCATGGCAACAGCTTCTTTCAAATGAGATACTTCTTCAATTGGCTTCTGCATTTAATTAAATTTCTTCCGTAGACACTCAGAGGCCTTGTTTAAAAGGAAAATACTCTGAATAGAAATGTATCTTATTTTATTTTTCATTAGCGCTAACTATCGCAGTAAAATGGTGAATGCGTCATTTGCCCGTTAAGTGAAGTCTAGCCTGCAGTGTGCTAAGCGCTCTTTCCTCTGTGAAAGGCTTCAAAGGCAGCAAAGAGATGGTATGGAAGGTGAATGTGCCGATGTCCATTTGTGTGGCTCTAAGACCCTCATGGTTGGTATAGAAAAACACTTACTGCTAATGTAAATAGCCAGGCAGCATAAATCAGAAGCCATGTGCAGCCTGGGAGAATATCGTGTAATAGTTATTGCGAAATGAAGTGGCATTGGGATCAATATCCCACTATATCTCACTCTGGCGTAATGGTGCAGAGGGACGCTGGAGGCCAAGGGAGTTGGGCCCCTGCACCCCACCACAGGCCGATAAATCTGCCGGACCCGCAGCCTGCTTATTAAAGTGCATGCACAATTGTCAGCGGCCATCCAAAAATACAAGCTTACTGACCCGAAGTCAGGGCAATGGATACTTTTATCTTGTGTGAGGTCAGGGGTCAAAGATTTGCAGAAAGCAGCTTTATTTGCTGCATGTTTTAATTTACTTCTAATTAATTAAATTGTCTTATCCTTCACTTTGAGTTTCTTTCTGTGCTACTCGTCCTCTGTGTGAGAGAACAATATTGTGTCATGTTCACTGTCATGTTTCTTTCACACTTGTTTTCGAGAAAATCAGAGAAGTAAAGGAATATATCCCAAAAGTTGTTACTTCAAGGTCAATTCCTTCTCAACAACTCACATTACCTGAAAGTTTATATGCTATAAGACTCGGAACATCTGTGATCATGTGCGTGGTCAGGTCGATGACTAATTTGTTCAGAATCTTTTCATACAAACTGCGTTAGAACCTGTTGAAGCGTCGATGTTCTTCCATGGGACCAAATATTATATTATACACTGCAGCAAGGCTACACGCTCGTTGTATAAATGTGTCAAATACGCCACTTTCAGGGAAGCTCAGCTTCTCTGGGAGTCAGTGGGGTGGTGGGCGGGTCAGGACACAAGGCCGCTGCAGGACGATTAAACCTTCTTTAGACTGACAGTGTTTTTGAGGTATACACCAGATCCGGAGCCGAGCAAAATGAACAAAATAGATGCAGAAATAATTGCATGTGTTTGGGGTATTTGCTGTGATTTTGTTTGCACTAAATGCACGTTATTTCTGTGCACTGTCCATTTTTTGCCCTCGAACTGTAATATAAATTCAAAACAAACAACTTGTAGCCTGCAGACAAATCACAATATGATGATGATGATGATGATAGCTTCCTGGAATTTGCTAGATTATTCAGGGTTTCTCCATTCTTACATATGATTATGTCGCAGGCAAAGTTCAGCCTTGGGGCAGATATTATTGTCTAATAAGAAGCATGTAGGCAAAAAGGGTTTTGAATTTGAATGGTAATAAACAAACAGGAACTGTGCGCTTCACTTTGTTGTTGTTGAACAGGCGCCTGTTGTTTGAAGGACGAAAACATTGATGCACTGCCCTTACATTTTGCAGGACTTGGACTGTGGAGGAGCTTGGCCGTGTGCAGCTGCTGGGTAAGTGTCTTGTAGTGAATCAGATTTGTGAGGCTATGGTGCATTTGATATTTTTTTTTTCTTTCGACTGAAGAAAAGTTTAAATCATGAGCGTTGGTGTTGGATCTACAGTACAATGTTCACGGTTTATCTAAAAAGTAACCTAAAGAACTTTGACGGATCACCCCTGTCCGTATAATGACTTACACGCTTTCATGTTCACATTTGAATTTTTCATTTCTTCTGATTTGTGCTTCGATAGTGCAGCTAAACTTTATGTTGAAGTCAACAAAGCAAGACTCCTTCCAGTTTGACAGTCGTCAGTGTTGATGATGCGGGAAGTTCAAACACTGACACCTTCTCGACATTTGAGACAGTTGACATTCATTCAACATTTAGAAAGTGATCAAATGTCATTAGTTACTTTACTTTCATAAAGTCGTTGAAATAGTTTCACTGCTGTCACATCTGAAACATTTCCAAATACATTTGCATGTCAACACACTCAGCAATACGAGAGGAACCAATCAACCACATGACTTTAAAAATGGAATAAACACAGAAACAACATGTGAATTACAAAAAATGATGTAAGTGAAGAACATTAAGGTGTAAACAGTGTCATTGTAGCAGCAGACATGGTGGTAATAGTTATTGTCAAGTTTGGACCAGGAAGTAATAATACTTAAGTCCTACTACACTATTAAGTACTTGTACATATAAAGGATCCGTCTACTTCACAGAAAATATGGTACCAACAAGACTTATATTGCATGAAGGTGTATAAGATGTGGAGGTATATGTGTTTAAGAGTTAATAACCCTGGTTTGTGACACAGACTGCTCTTTATTGGACGCAAGATGCTTTCAACTAACTCCAACTTTGTGCACTCGTAGTCGTCTTATACAGTATTTAAGCGTATACTTGACATGGACATGGACTTCTTCTTTATTTTTTACCTCTGTGTGACCCAGAGCTACATTTTTCAGACCTTAATTCAAAACCTACTGTAACCTACTATACAGCCTACTTTAACTTAACCACCACTGATGAATGCATCTGCCTGTAGCAGCAGCAGGAACAGTGGTTAACTGCTTTAGTACTGCACATTTCCAACATGTACTGTGGATATTTTTTAGATACTCCTTTGTGTTCTTGCCTCCAATCACGTATTTATTTTAAAAAAAGACTTTTGTTATGTATATGAAAGACATTTAGATTAATAAGAATCTCTTTTCCCCTGCAATGCAGAAGCCACTTCAGAGGAGAAAGCATTAGAGACAGATTCTTGACTCCTGCTGTGGGTAATTTGACAGACCTCTAAAAGCCTGTTTTTGCCACAGGTGCGAGTGCTAACAAGCTGATGGATGCAAATCATATGTAAATCTGCGTCCTAGACAGACCTTTGCCCTCTGTGTGGGAGGATCTGTGACCGGTCGCTGACCCATTATCTTCTTGTAAATGACTCGACAACAGAGTGACGTATTGATCTGGTCGGTCCTCTGGTGAAGAGTGTGCACAGGTAGAGGAGCGTTATCACTGATTCTCCCATTTGTCTCTTCACCACCTGCAAACTGATGACTGACAACAGGTCCAGCACATTGTGTCATTTTCTTCCACTACTTGCAAACGTACTTTGCTGGCAGAGGGATTGAAATGCGACAGAAAATAAATGAATTACTGATTGTTTGTTTTGGTGTTTGACTTATTCCTGATCGGATCTGACACATCTGATGTTCTGCACACTGATCCGTGACGTAGGAAGAGTGAAGTCAGCGTTATTGTCAATAGCTGTGATATGTACGGGATGTACACAGAATGGAAATGTTGTATCTTCAGACAAGAGACAGGACTTTATGCATGAATTCATGACGAAAATTCAAAGTGAAAATTATTACAGCTTAGTATGGGTCATTGACATCAGTTTATTTATGTTATTTATTTAATATTTTATTTATTCATAAATATTTTTTTGTATATTTTCTGTTTTACAATGTTTTATACTTTTATATGTTTAGATGCAACACTATTTTACACAACATGCACTTATTGCAACATCTTAGCTCTTAGCACTCTGTTGGCACTTCTGTCTCTGGGACAAAGCGTCTTTGAACATTTGATTCTGTGACACTCATTTTACTGCTTTAAACTTAGATTACAATGACATTATGGGTAAATAATTGTGGGAAGGGGAATTGTTTTGTTTTGCTTTTTTCAACAAAGCCTAAATCATTTAAAAGTCAAAGCCTGAGAGCTTTGCTAACCTCCACTCACCAAAAAAACAAAACAAAACCAAAAAAAAAAAAGCATTCCCTCTCTGAGCCCCCAGCTTTCCCAACTGCTCCTGGGCAGCTGCTCTCATGTTGATGAGCCTGCAGCTTCCACATCTGGCCAGACAGAAGAACAGAGGAAAAAAGAAAAAAGAAAGAGGGGAGCGGGAGATTCTCTTGCCAGCCGCTAGTTCCCCTCCTCCTTGCTAAGATTCTTTTGGAGTGACCAGTGATAGCGCAACATCTGGAATGAACAGCAGTTTTCTTCCCTAGTGTTTTTTTTGGGGGGGAGATCGAGACCCCCGATAATCCGTCTCCCTGCTCATTAAAGGGGCTGAATAAACACAGGCCTCTTCCAGTTGTTCCTATGAATTTCCTCAGCAGGCGTCATGAGACCCGAGCCGGGGCTACTGGATCAAAGTTGCCGGCGGCCCCGTGTGTGCTGAGCCTGCGTTCTGGGGTCGGGCCCATTACCTTTCTCCTCCAGAGGCTTGTGGGTCACACAGGCTGTCAGCTCTCTGGCCCCAACTCTGCACAGGAGGACGGGTAGAGAAACAACTAAAAGGGAAACAGGGAGAAGAAAACAAAACAAATACCCAAAGATCGTAGCAGAGAGAAGGAATATGAATATATAGTATTAGAAATTGAGATGATGCTTTGAGCTATTAGAAGTAGAATGGCCCTTTTTTACCACAAGTTGTAATTAATAAATAGGAAAGTAGAGCAAAAACAATACACTGTAAAAGTATTTTTCTTTTTATATTATCAGTTACTGAACTGCAACTAATACAAATTGAATGAAAATTTAATTTAAACAGTTGACAGAGTAAAACTTAATGCACATATTAAATATAGTATTTCACAAAGTTTATTAGAGGTTATTGCTTTTTTAAAGATGCTGTAAATCTTTTATGTTCTTTGATTCCTATATTTTGTACAGAACGACAGAAATGAATATTTATAAATCAGCTGGAAACAAACTACCACATAAAACGGCACAAACCAATGTAAATCGTCACCCAGGTATAATCGCAGGTACCACCACGTGTTCATAATGTAATAATCAACAGAAGAAACACATTGTCCCAGTTTATGTGAGTGCCACTAATGCACTGACCTCAGTGTGACATTCATTTTCTAATTCCCTGCACTTCCTGACAATCTACTTATAGGAGCAGTGGTACAAAAAAAACAAAGAACAAAAATGCACAATGGGAATGGAACAAAATCAGCAGATAGCTGACATTACATGACACACATATTCACCAACGATGCAGTTCTTTAAAGCATCATATTCATTTCATATTGGTTTACAAATGTTTCTAATCATCGGTCACTTTGCCTCACTAAAGCGTCCTCTCTCTGATCCTGTGTCAGTAATGTGTCATTCATGCAACAACTTTTGGATGGTTGGTTGTTAAAATAGAATAAATGTACACAGAAGATTAATTAATGAATCAGTGTAATTAACTTACATGGCAGTTAATTGCATCGTGTGTGCATCAAGTGCTTAAAATACAGTGTTTGTGTGGTAAATATGCACCGGGTGTGTGTGTGTGTGTGTGTGTGTGTGTGTGTGTGTGTGTGTGTGTGTGTGTGTGTGTGTGTGTGTACAAATGACCCAGTGGTCGTCATCAGGCTCCCATCAGTCCCTCCATTAGTTACTGAGCTGTGGGTCCGTGCAGGAGCCTACCTGCCCTGCATACAGATGAAGAGAGGAGAGTATGGGCGGCAAGCACAATGAAGACACACACACACACACACACACACACACACACACACACACACACACACACACACACACAATGATAGCATTAACATATTATCTACTTGGACACATAATGGTGTAATATTACACATGCTTATAATCAAAGTAATTGTGTTTCCCACACTTAAGAGACTGAGATGTTGTATAATATGCAGAAAGTAATTGTAAAATCATTACAAATGTATGTGTCTGATTCACAGGACACGGTGGTAGCGAGTACTTCATCTGGTGCTCCCACATCATAGCTTACACATTCTGCAATAACGTCACACACAGCAGAGTACACACACACTGGGCGTTCGGCACAAAAGCAAACACGATGCATACTTTCTCTTCTGCTTCTGGAAGCTCCTGAGTCTCACACGCGTGACAGGAAATCTGCCGGCAGTCATTACACCAAGGCGAGCAAACACGCTTCCGCCATGCTCGCTGATAATGTTTTTTCACATCTGCCGCTGCTGATGGCCGTCCGCACACGTGTGTTTGTGTGAACACATACAAGAGCAGAGCTGGTCCAGCAGAATGCCCATTTGAACCAAGTGTTAAAAATAATGTTTTGTCAGCTCGACCATGACATGTTAAATAAATGAATGGACAAGAAATAGAGAGTGGGACAGAGGAAAATGAGTGACTATAGGAAATAAGTTGCAGAAGTGTTCTTTTTTTTTTTTTTTTTTTCATTTTATGTTTTCTGGGGTGTCATTAAAAAGAAGTGGATGTCAAATCCGAGTGAGGCTGTAGCCTTGGAGATGAAGTAGGAGCTGTAAGTCGGGAGGGGTTGGCCGACGGGGAGAGGGTGTGTGATGGGTTCTGCGTGTCCCTTTGGCAGTACAATGGGACCCTCGGGAGACCTGGGTCAGGGGGCCTCCCCCCACACCCCCACATTACTGTGCCATTTTAAGTCACACAGCATCTATTTCCTCCAATAAAAACTAATAACCTTTTCTGTCGGAAATCACAGCAGCTCTTGACTGCTCGAGCAGAGGCTCGGCTGGATGGCCTGTAATTGTGATCCACAAGTCCCCTTTTAGTTTATTTTTCGCTAGTCCACTCCGTCCTTTGCGCTTTGTGACTGATTGCCAGCGCAGTTTGGCCTGCACTCAGTAATCAGACAGGAACTGCAGAGGGGGCAAAAAAAGCAACTCAAGGACCTTTTATAATTGGGAGGAATTGGAGGGTTCGACTTTACATTTGGTGTCCGAATAGGTTGTGATGGTGGTGACGGCGCTGGCTGAATAACGGGTGGCCTCCACTTTAAGTCGTGTCCTTCATTGTGGAGCAGTGAATTGTGTGGACGTGTCTCACCCAATCCACTGTGTGTTGATGCCAGAGGGTTTTTTTTGTTGTTGTTTTGTCTTGTTTTGCGGGGATTTCTGCATGTTCCTAATGTCACACAGCATATTGTTACAAATGTTTTGATGGACCTCATTCTTCTGCGTATCATACACTTGACTTGGGTGACAACAATACATGGGGACATAAAACTCCTTGTGTGAGTCAATGACCCAACAGAAAATCTGTATCAGAGGTCTACTGTACACTCTAGACTACTGAGAACCTACAATTTATCCTGGTCGGTTACCTTGATCTGGAGGACTAAGAACCTTCAGTCATACTTGGGTAAATAATAGCAGTGAAACAATTCAGTGTTCTTACTGACATGTTTTTAGTTTTGTTTTCTCTTACAACCATGCAAACAACTAACAGCTTGGCACGCCTGATGCAAACCAGATAATGAGTTAACACAACACACACCACAAAAAAAAACCCCAAACAAAACAAAACAATTTGGCAAGAAATAATATGACTTTAAATCTTATGTCAATCTGCTGCAGAGTTTATGTCCATCTGATTCTAATGCTGTAAGAAAAATCATTAAATGTGTGATTGTACGTATTATTATTATTATTATTATTATTATTGTTGCTGTTGTTGTGGTTGTTGTTGTTGTTGTTGTTATTATTATTATTGTTTGTTATTATTATTATTATTATTATCATTATTATTATTATTATCATTATTATTATTATTATTATTATTATTATTAAAATAAATAAATAACCTACTTATAATTAAAGTACTTTTAATTTTTTTAGGTCATAGTACATAGTTCATAGTTCACATCTGGCATGATTTGTGGAATTTGAATGAGTATGTGTGGATGTGTGTATGTTGTCAAGGCAGTGAGAGTTCTTTGGAATTCCCTTCTCTGTTGTGAGGAAACTAATGTAAGCAGAAACGCCTGGAAATTCCATCGTGAATAATCCCCCATAATGATTGAATCGATAATAATAATGGAGCATTTATGTCTGACTGAGTGAATACGATACCACTCATGTCCTGACTTGATGTGCATTCACAAGATACAAAATCACAATAGACAAGTTTTATTCAGAGATTATGAAGTGCTTGTATTTTTTTGAATATATTCATATAGTGAGGAGAAGATATACCAGATCTTTCTTTTTTAGCATAATTTCACCTAAAAAAATGTCCTGGTGTATACAAACACACTTCACATGGCTGAAACAACACTCGTGCTGCGAGATAAAATGTTTTCCAACATTTTACTTCATCGACTTGGCTGAATATCACTACATGAGTTTTGTTTTCACTTCAGCACAAGATTGTTTGTTTGCACAATTACAGTTGCATTGCTGAGTGGCAATAACTAATTAAACGGCAGGTGGTTTATTCCCGCTGGAATCAACGGTTGTGCATTGTGTGACTGCAAACAAGATCAAACATAAAATAAAAAATATGCAAAGCAATAGAATATATAAAATAAACAATATGATGCACAAAAAACTATAGCATTTAAGAAACTATATTTATTTGTTTTATTTTTTCTGTGGTTGTAATTTGAATTTATGAGACCTGAGAAAAAAACATAAATATGGTATAATATGGTGGTATAACTGTGAATATAACTGGTATTATAACTGCACCTGACCATATTCATTTCCAGCAGAACATTTCTCAGAGAACAGCCAAAGTTGAAAATGTGCACAAATGAGCATTTTCTACAGCCAAGTTGGATGGGAACCGACAGTGGTATCCTACACAGTACGAGACAGAAGGAGACTGTTCTGGGTTCAGTTGTCTGTGGTTCGTGATCCCACAGAAACGGCACTGAGAACATGAAGTATGATGAAGCCACCACAAAAGATGCTTAAGTGTGCGGAACTATTGGCGAGTGCTGTAAAAATGATTCAGCAGCCAAAACTCCAATCTAATTCATCAGCGCCCCCCCCCAACACACACACACACACACTCCACAAAAAGAAAATGATAACATGTGTAAAGTAAAGCCCACAGAGGAATCTGCACACTGAAACATTCTTGTAGATCATAGAACATGACTGAGTCTGTTTGCTGCAGAACATTCTTTGAGAAGTGTAAAAACGTTGGCTCTATTGTAAAATATATTTCCCAATTGCCAAACTTTTCTGATTCGTATTTTCGTTTAATTGCCGACCTGCTAAAATCCAAACATACATGCAACTTGCAGAGGGAAAGGAAGTTCTTTAACGTAAACGTCTGCAGTTGTAACTCGTATTATTTCCAGGTGAAAACCAAGTTGTTTGCATTCCAGATAGTATAGACAGTATAGATAATACTTCACACCACCATGTTGGATTCCATCCTGGAATCCATCTTTTACATTTGAATATAAATGCACGTGTGTCTGTGTACATATACAGTATATATGAACCTTTGGTCACTGCCACAGTAAAATTCGAAGCACTAGCTTGTTACATATCTGTCTGATGAACATGTTTCTTACCGACTACCGTAGTACAGGACTCGTCCTGTATAAACACCAACATATAGAGGGCATTCAAAACAGTCAGTTCCAATTTGTCTTTTAAAACGCAACCTCGTGAGTACAGTTATGACAAACACTTATATCCAACATATGATGATGCCAGGAGCTTACATAACCCCAGTTACAGTTTACATTTTCCACTTGCCTTTTTAATCCTCCTGCATTCTGTCTTCTCCTGTTTTTGTGTTTCAGAGTATTACTGTATGTTTGTGTGCACGCGTCCTTAATTGCATTTATAGGATGACGCACTCTCTTACTCTGTTTAAGCTCACTTTAATTGCCTCTGAATGGTGCACTGGGGAAGCAGGCACTGACGGCACAATGTGGACATGCAATTAGCTATCTTTCATAAGACGCTTTGGGGAACAAGGAAGGGCTCCAAGTCATGGAGGAATTTCACACGCAAGGCAACAACGGCTATTCTGGTGTTTGCTGTGGCAAAATCCTGATGAACTTACTGTTAATTCAAATCAGATGTTTATGAAAACCAAGACAGGTCAACAACAAAAAAAAAAGATGGAGTATTTGTTCTCCCTGTTACCACTTGAATTCGTAGAGTGATCACAATGAGGCTCCTCAAACAGCAGACATGTGCTGCAACTGAAAATTAAAGACACGTTTGACATATTTCATCCAATCTGACATAACATGGAGAAGTGGAGAAGGCACAAGTCAAACGTGCTGCATGATGCCGCCGACTTTCCACGGTCATTGTTCCACCTCTGTGAAACGTCCAAAGTTTATAAATATTCATTTTCACAAAGTTTGACTGACGACAATCATGTCAGTAGCTCTTTCAAACCTATTAGTTTACCACCCTTTATCTCGATTGGGAGCGGTGCATGCATTTTTCATGCGTATGAATTTGTAAGTGTCAGCATTAGGTAAATGACGTCATGCATTACGTTAATGGTTCGTCTGCGTCGTGTATCCAAAGCTTTAATAACACACAGTGCAATAGGTAGATAGCTGAAGGAGCATCGCTGGTGTGCTGCTCCGCCAGGTGCCCCCTCCTTCTCCTGCGCCTTCTGCTCATTTTTCTCTGCTCTTTTCACCCTTTTTTCATTTTTCTATGACACCTCCACCCAAATATTCCTTCCCCCCATCTTGGACAACCTCTCTCCATCTCTTGCCGTTGTTCTTCCTCTCTCTCTCTCTCTCTCTCTCTCTCTCTCTCTCTTTCGCTTTCTCTCTCTCAACCCAACTCAATTCTCCCTCCCTCCACTCCTCTTCATCTAATAGTGGACCTCACAGTGGTTGCCATGTCGACCAGCCGGCATATTACTATGGCAACCAGTCTGAGCGAGACAAGGCTGCTGATTAGGGAGAGATGTCTAGTGTAGCTTGGCCAGTGGAGGTTGGGGAGGAAAAATGGGGGAAATGGTGTTGGGGTGCAGGAGGGGGTTGTATATTATAGGTCTGAACGTGTGTGTGTGTGAGTGTGTGTGTGTGGTAGTAGTAGTAGTAGTAGTAATAATAGTGGTGCTAGTGGTCACTTTTCTTAAAGGAAGCAAAAGGACATTTTATATCAGATTTGCTGCCTGCAGCGATGTTCTGTCTCTTTTCGTCATTTTCTTTTGAAAAAAAAAAAAAACAACAACAACATTCCTCTACAATACATGTAGAGACATTTTTTGTTGTTTTGTTTTACAAAAACGGAACAGATTCCATTTCAATGTGTAACTTCCCCCTCGAAGCCGATGTGCTGAGCCAGTTTGTTTTGGTGGTGTCAGTGAACCTGGACTTGGCTGGAAAACGCTGCTCTTATTGTATTCTGGCAGAATCAAATCTAGTGTTATGACTTGTGAGGGACATGAGAAGGCAGTGCTCTTAAAACGCGGCGCCCTTCTCCAAGAACACTAATGAATGCTGTAGAGGATGCCTCAGACCTCCCAGATCCATCAGAGAAACTAATTACAAGATCCAATTAAAGAGAGAGGGAGAAGAAGAGGAGAAAAGAGAGTGAGAGAGACAGAGAGAGAGAGAAGATGGGGGTCTCCCTTTACCATTGACCCAGTCAAGCCGTCAACTCATTTAAGATCGTAATTATAGCTTATTTATTATTCATCCTTTAGCTAAATAAGAGCTTGACATTTCAGTAATAACAATAAGGGCAGATAAAAAGGCAGCAAATACTACAGACGTACTAATTGCACTACGTTAGAGATTTAACGACTGGAAAAATGTTGTTATTTACTTATTCATAACATCTTGAGCAGCAATAGTGCAAAGCGAAGCACATGGCAAATAGGTTTTTCTCATGCAATCTCCCCAGTGGACATAATCCCAGACAAACCCTGGCTTCCATGCTGCCCTTAACAAGTATATTTGGAGGTCTGCAGCACCAGGCGGGGGCACCTTACAACTTTTTCTCAGTGTTTTTTATTTTATCTATATTTTTCTATTTTTTCACCATTAAGGTGAGCTGTGAAATGTGATGTGTGGTCTTAAATTGTCAACAGATTTGAATATCTCTGTATTTTAGCTGCTGATACTCAATCACACAGAAGACAACAATAAAACCTGAAAACAGTCTATTTATTTCTTAATATGGGGATTATCACTGTAGCTACCATTCATACACTCGCCCTCCCACTTCTCCCTCCCCTAAGCTGAACTCGAAGGCACCTCATTAAAACGCTCCTCGGCCAATGAGGCCAGGAGCCTCATTGGCCGAGGCAGAGGTGAAGAATATCTCATAATCATAAAGTGTAGATGGCATTGCACTCATCACAAATTATAGATGAGTTTTACTGTGTGGTGGCAGGCCTGGCAGACCATCTGCAGTCCTCTTCCGCTCCATCCGTTCACCAGCCCTCCAACTCCAACTGTGAATGCTAAAGCTGTGTATTTACGTCATATCATATAGGATTGAATAGTTCCCTTTATTTTTTGTCTCCACCTCCTCATCGGCTCCAATGCACTTTTATAGACTTATAGACATATTATGTATTTCAGTCACATATATGTTGGCATATTAAACACAGTTAACATTGCTCATACGCGTGGTTTGATTTTGATTTGATTTAAAGGTGCACAAATGCATCAGTCATAAAAAAAGAGTAAAGATAAAGATTATAGTGAGTCATTCATTTCTATTCAAAAAAGAAGATTTCAACAGAAACAGTTCATTCATTCATCTTCTCCCACTTGTTCCATCATAGGACTCATCATAGGACAGACAACCATTCACACACACATTCACATCTACGGGCAATGTGACCAGTTAACCTCAGCATGCTTGTGGAGATGGAAGGAAGCCGGAGAACCCGAAGAGAACCCACAACCACCACACTACCGCGTCGCCCTCAACAGAAATCATTCCGCACCAAAACATAGCAAAACAATAACCCAACAAAGGAATGTAAAAATCAGTGAATGTTGCTAGTGTATGTGCTATTGCATTCTGGTTACAGTTCACCGAAGTGCTTTAAGTTCTGGCTCGTTATCATGTCTTCCACTTACAGTCCAATTTGGAATTTGAGTCAGGAAGTCACCGTACGTTGGACTTGGATGTTGGCTGCTAGCTGCTAATTTAGCTAGTTGGCTAACTATTGTTGTTTTGCATCTTTTTCTGTCATTTCACATTTTACCCCTACACACACACACACACACACACACTCTGTTTTATTTGTTGTGTTTGTGGGATGTTATGGTGTAGTTGTCAGTGGAATACCATGCAGTGTGCTGGTTACACAATTAGAACAATGGATTCTTTCTGACCTACTACGTTGTGATGAAAATGGAACACAAACAACTCATTTTCAGATGGAACTCACGCCACAGTGAGTTAGCAGCTCCTCCGTCTGCTGTGAGTTGAATGGGTCTCAGATTCCCTACGGGCCCTCGTTTGATGTTTTGGGCTGGAGAACAGTACTCATCAGATCAACCTACCTTTGTTACATTCTGACAACGAGGACCGGTCCTCACTAACTGATCTCTTATCATCAGAAATCCTCTCCACCTCTCTCCCTCTTTCAGAGCTGCTGTATAAGGTCTTTTGTGGCGTGTGAATGTTGCATATCTTACTTGAAAACCTCAACTGTTTCTTGGAAACACTTGGATTGAAGCTGGTTCTATATACTATTTGAGGAAGAGTATGTGCCGATGAATGCATAAGAACATAGGATTGTAAAACTGTCATGTTCCATTGGGCTGGGACAACGACACAATCTTTGGTACCTGGCTTCTTCATCTTACTTCTTTGCTCTTAATGACTTTGTCCTTGAAGCTAAAAGGATGATTGCTAATATACTTCTATTAAGAGAATCAAGCAGCCGCCGACTGCAGACAGAGTAATTGAATTGTCAATATTTGAAAGAATAGTAAGCAATGGTATGAGACGCGTACATCTGCGTTAATGCTCACTTTTCTCTTCTGAGAGATTTTGTCTCATGACATGTAAGGACATGCATCTGGGGCGCATATTATACATATGTGTTCCACTTACCTCGCTCACTGAAGAAGCCGTGACCTTGGATTGGAGAATAGGCGGGGGTGGGGCTGCGGTCTTTACCTCTCCCTGTTCCATTCAGATTCATCCACTCCCCTGCTCATGACAAGCACAGGAGGAAGGAGGTTAGACCACTTATCAGCTGAAATGAGACATGACAGACAGAACCATTGATTGTATCGACTGATTCAACCGACGCTTTTCCATCCAGTTGCATGTTTGTGTTTAATGACAGTGGGGAGGCTGAAAATGTAGCGTTCCAAAGAAATGAGGAATCATTTTTCAATGGTTCACGTGACGGATCACACGTTAGGAGACTTCCGGCATCACAACTAATATGCAGACAAACATTGCTCCCTCAGCACACGCACACATACTGACCAGATCACACCCCCCGGGGGCTGTGGGGCAGTGCATGAGCAATGTCTCCCCAGGGGGCTGATATTTTATAGTTTGTGTCCATCAGCGCCGAAGCCCGGGGCGCCATGGTTGACAGTAAGTGCTCTCAACACCAGTGACACTGATTCATCTTTGCTATGACACAGATTGGGGGGTTGAGGGAGACGGAGGGGTGGGTGGTGGGGTTGTGGGGGGAGGGCAAATTGTGTTTACCATCAATGTAACGTTACTGAACTGCAAACTCTCGTCTCTTCAGTCGTGCTTGTAGATATGCAGCATAACACACGACTGGCGAGACTATGATATGGCGATGGTTTGACCGGCTTAAATACAGGATTCCAATCTAACATGGCATTTCAATTTCTCATCCCCCCTCATGGCTGTGCTGTGCACTGCTGCACCTCTTCTACATATATATAGGGAGGACGCCTCTGAACCCCAGCTTTGTGGATGCGCATACTAAGCAATCAATGTGTCACCTCTTCCTGACAATCCTATTTTTTTTCATAGGGGGGCTATGCTCAGTTTTTTCTTGTCAGCAGAAGGCAATTTGCTGTATTGTGATTCAGTCCTAAAACTTGGTGACTAGGTGTCTGATACCTTCCCAAACCCTTGCATCTTCCACAATATGGAGGTAAAAAAAAAAAAAAAAAAAAACTAAACTAAAGGAAGCCCCCCAACCCCCATCCTACCCACATCGAACCGCACCCCCACACCTCTGTCTCTTCTTTCCACTACAAGCCCAGCACTGTTGTATCTGAGGCGGGCTGCTAAATTAGATAAGCGGGGCTGTGGCGCAGCACCCCTGATTAATAAAAGATGCAGTGCTCCCTGGGGACGTCCCCACCGAGGGCCGAGCATCATCTACACACACACACGCACACACACTAACACAATGGAGTTTTCGCTCACAAATAACAGGAAATGAAGAAAATGAACCAGTCATGGAAATATAACATTTAAGGCAGCACCGTGTTGTGACCCCTTCTGTGAGCAACATAGCTAATGCTGGAAATGAAAGTTGACACAAAATAATAAATGATATTCTCGCTTATGATGTCTGCAGATGCATGCTGGTCAGTTTCTTTCTCGGCAGCTCGAACTACACAAGTATTTTTTTTCTATTAAAATAATACATTAAAGAGCTTTTGAATTCTATTTCTTTCTTTTCTATTTTTTTTCCCCCCGGAATTTGTGTACCAAACTGTGCAGCACCTGCATTAGAATACAAACACGTTCACTAAAATGTGTTCAACACTGGCAGACTGGTTTACTTGTCTGTTTGAATAATCTACATGAATGGATTTACATGTGGAAGCACAAATGTATGTCTGCTCATTCAGCCACACAGGTCAAAATGTCTTTTCCTTTTTTTTTCCTCGCTGCTTGTAGGTGGTGTGTGTGTGATTGTCATATGGATCATGAACACCGGAGCATTTATCTTTAAATAACCTCCAACCACTTTCACTACTGAACAATAGCAAGACGCGTCTAATTTTCTGCAAGATAATGGTAGTCATATTGCGATGAAAAAGGTCAGGGGTTAGCTGGTGAGATTCTGATTGGTTCTGCCGCCTCCCAACCCGCCCCCACCCCCAGGAGATAAAATGGAAAGTGATATTTCATTTATAGCACCAGCCCTTCCATGCTGAATAGCAATTTTGGGTGATGGTTCCATGAGGAGTGCAGTTGTGCAATGATTAGAGTGCATCTAGCAGTCAAACCCTAAACACAAAAGTGGCGACTCTAATGTCTTGCATCAGCACTTTTTTTTCCTGCTGTTTTTGTGATCAAAGGTATGTGCTGTATAGCTCTTGAATATTTAGAGGTTCAATTCTCTCCAAACCCCTCCAACCAGGGAAGATTGATGGCTTTTGTTTATGCATATGTATAGACTGTGCATAAGCAAGTGAACCTGCCTTTGACCTTCATCTGCTTGCATATTCAGTGAGCTACTGTTGTATCATTCTGCAATGTTGTATTTTAAAACAGGAAATGTATTGCTTGCGCAAC
>CAAKHB010007313.1:191579-204009 GCA_901007665.1 Aeoliscus strigatus
CCCCCCCACCCCCCCCCCCCCACACACACACAACCGCCTGATTTCCTTTTTGCTACTGTATCATCAACGTTACATCCTTCCTTTCTTTCTTCTGCTGTTTTTTCCCTCTATGTTCACTCCCCCTTATTTTCTTTTACATGTTAACCCTTTTCATTTCCCCAATATGCGTTGTCTTCATCACCCTCTGTCCATTTCCTCCCCTCGGTTCACTGCTTGGTTGCGGCGCCTCAGGACACAAACTGCATGTAGGCACCATATGTGAAGCACATCACTGCGCTAAGTTACTTTCACATGATAAAACATGTGGGGAAGTGCGGATAAAAACCAACCTACACTTTACAAATACCTAGTTCAAGTTGAAATTCAGACAACTTTATTGATCCAGTTGACCAGTCACACATAAAAACATATACTATTTACACTCTGTCAGCTAGCCGTATGTATACACATAATATAGTAATGTAGTCCAAAATGTATAGTCAACATGTTTACTATGTATCGGGCATCTTTAATAGTTAAAATTCTGCAAGAAAACTCATTTTTAGAGGTTTTCTCAAAAATCATCAATATGAGCTTTTACATGATGATTATTGGCACTGAAGCACTGAGATCAGTTGGAGTTCTATCAGACTGAAATGCACATAAAATCCCTTTAAAAAAATACTCCACAGGATGAGAATTTGTTTTCAAAGTGTGTGTGTATTGATGTGCATATGGTTGGATTTGTCCCTCTTTTTTGTTGTTGAACAGACGGTCTGTTAAACTATATACTTACATGAAAGGATGTCATCATATCTGTTTTACGTTTTATTTCCTCCCTAAGTTTGGCAACTGCTTTGGCGGCGCCGATAAAGAAAATGTTGTGTTTGTTTGGTTGTTTGTGAAGCGCCACAACGGAGGCAAGTAAGAAAAAGCCCCTTCATTTAAGCGTGGCATGCCTCCATCAGTCCGACTCTCTGATGTACAAAGAGCCCAAAGGAATGAGCTTCACAGCTGTTTGTAAACTATGGGAACAGGAAAGGTCAACAAAGTAATGCAGTGCGTTTCCTCCAACACATTTTCATCTCTCTCTGTTCCGTAGTGAGACAGCAGGGCTGTGCCCGGCCTCAGTTGTACTCGTGTATTTGAATTACTGTTCTTGCCTGGAGAAGAATGGTGAAAGCATAACCCCATTGTATTCTTTGATAAACTCTGGAAAATGCGCGGTATAAGCTGAGGAAGAGGCGCGGTTTAAGGGCACAATTGCCTTGCAAATCTACCGTGGTAACTTTTTTTTTTTTTTTTTGGGCAAATGATAGACAGAGGAAGAGAGTGGCAATGAGAAGTGGCAATGTGTAATTGAGAAAGAAAGAAAAGGGGACAGGGAGATCCATGTGTTGGAGGGACATGTGTTATCTGTGGGTGCAGAGGTCTTTGTTTGCAGGGCACAGAGGTATAGATTTCCTCTCCATGTCAGCGCCTTTATTTATGGCTCAGCACAGAGGGGACAATAGCGAACTAATCCACTACTGAATCAGGATTAATATTCAAGCTGCAAATATTAATTCACAGCCGAGAGGAGGAAAATGCAGAATGTGTCAAAATGCTCAAACAAAATAAAGAAACAAAGCACAAGAAGATCCTTGACCAAAAATTCCATCTTGCGTCTCTCACATGAGTGTTTTATTTTTACAGGGTTCAACGGTCTCGTCTCAGCATTCTGTCTGATTTCTTTATTCATCTTCTTAATGATTTTCTATAGACGAGCGAGAGCTGGGGGAAGCTGCAAAGCTGCATGTTGTTTTTGGCTATTCTCCTCACTAAGCTTTGGCTTTAAGAACGGGATTTGAATATTTATGATGGAAAATAATGGAGGTTATAAAAATAAGTCCCTGCAGAGCTGGGCTGTAAGTTATAGGGGTAAGCAATGCGTCCCGTATGGAGGAAGCCTGGAGATGATGGCCAGTCGTCTGATGCCTGTACAAACCACTTTAATCCCTTCAGCCTGGCCCCCGGCAGAGGGTGCGGTTCTGATCCGAGGTTCCTCACACATGTTCTGGAACAAGCGTTTGTGAGCGTCTCAAATTTCCGTTGTGTCTACCTGAACACAAAAGCAAAATGAGCTGCCACTGAGGTGAGATCACTTGACTTGTTTCAAAAATAGTTTCAGTTGCTTTGAGATTGACACGAATGACAATATACGTAAGTGACAGGTGGATTACTCCTCCAGTTTTAACAAAACATCACTTGATCCAACTAATGTTTTAAACATGCTGGTTTGCATTTGAAACAAGTGATACTTTGCCTTCCATTTGTCAGTTGTGTTTTTTGCTTTTTTTTTTACTTTTTGAAGAAAAAAAAGAGAGAAAAGAAAACGGATGTTGTGATTCAATACCAGACCTTTGTTTTGATTATATTTTGAAGAACTCTCTCACCAGTGGAGTACGTCAACCTGGGATGAGAGAACATGGACGTCCAAAGGCTGAGCAGCATTGTGTTGGTTTCAAAGATTTTAAAACAGGAAATTTGATGTACGTTGATTGTTTGCAGAAGCTTGTGTCTTTTGTAACTATACTTGCCGATCGTCTGTTTTTATGTCCCCATTGAAAAAAAAAAAGTGGTTACACAAGATTAGTTATACAGTTCTACTAAATAAGCAGGCATGCGTCTCTGCCCACACACACACACACACACACACACACACACAAACACAGTAATCCCACACTGGGGGGTAAAGGCCTGTTGTATACCAGCTTGAAAAACCATTGTGATATTCAAAGGGACTTCACAGAGGTTCGAACCATTGATAAGGTCTAATGTGATGAGGGACTGTAAACTTCATCTTTTATACATGGCAACATTATGTGAAAGGTCAGCTTATCTTAATCCTCAAATCTGCAGCATCCAGGCCCGTGGCCCATTTCATGAAGTTAAAGGAATAATCTCGGAGTCCATTCTAAAGACGGCTCTTATTATCCTCTCCACAAGGTCCAATCACAAGACATCATTAGAGTGTACTGTGAATGCACTGTACGGAATGATTATTTCTCATCTCAAATCGCCCCCAATCATATCATAAAATCAGCTGGACTGTGTGCTCATGGTGAGAAGCTTTATTATGTCCAGTGATTAATCATCAAGCAGTGCCTTATCCCTCTTAGACACACAGCACACGGTTAGCCCGGGAAAATGGAAAAATATCACCTTAATCAGAAGAGCGCTCACCTGATTTTTTTTCCCATTCTCTTTATTTCGCTGTGGCCAATGACCACGTATTGTAACGTCCATCATCGTGTGGCTGATATGAACAGGAGACCATCAGTTCATGCAAACTTCATGTCAAGGCTAATCAGTGTTCACGACAAATGACTATGATCCACCTGTTCTCATCCACAGTTCTTATCTACTTAAACATATGCAAACTATTTGAACTATAAATTGTATGTTTCTGAAGAATCCTTATACCACATAGTTGAAGCTCAGTTGTCGGCATTTCTTTTTCAACTTTGAAAAACTTGAAAGCCCTTGAACCTTGACAATAACTGAGACAATACAACAGTACAGTTCATTAAAGCTCCTGTAAACCACTGTCAACGGGTGTGTCACAACATACAGTACAACAAACCCACCACCGCACTCAACTCTTCTTGTACTTAAATCTGACCTTTCTTCACGTGAGCGCAGCATATCCGGCTACTGGTTGAAAGACATGCTTCAAAAACATTTATCAGCCTTTTTTCCTCATCCTCTGTCTAAACGTCCGCCATGTTTGTTGTGTGTGTATTCGCCACAAAGCCACAAAGCATCACATTCCATGCAAGTACCAATCATCAGCTCGCAGCTGATTAGTCAGAATGTTTGTCCGCCAATGAACAGGTGGCGGACAAACAAAAGGTTTTTCCAAACTACTATGTTGTAAACATGTTTTTCACCTGGACATGACATCATCATTACAAGTTACGACATTGGACGTCCGATACAACTGGAACGCACCGTGACAAATGATCAGACCAGCGTGTACGCTGCTGGGCACGTGATCGAAAGTGTATGGATATTTAAACGTGCCACACCTTCCCACGCCTCTTTGTTTGTCTGTTACAGTCAATGTCAACACAGATTCCTGTTCTTTCGAATGAAAACAGGTTGAAGAGGTTATTTTCTCAAGACCAAGTTTGGAAAAATTGTTGTTTAAGAATTCTTTGTTCTCAGCTGAAAGTGTGTCAAATGGAGACACATTGTGAAATATTTATTCTTTGACTGCAGATCTTATTAGAGCGTTATTGTTTGTTTCGTTTTGTATTCCACCCCTAATTTGCCAGGGCTACAGTTTTCCATAAATCTAACAAACACACATCAAGTTTCAGAAAAGTAGATCTATCCTGTGGCCTTAATTAGAGGGAAATTGTAAACAGACGCACGCCTTTCCTTTATGGATTATCCATACTTTATGAGTGCATGTTTGAAGTTATAAGGGAATCTGAATCAGCACTGCTTGACTGCTGCTCTTATAGGACATTGTCTTCAATTATTTTCAGTTACGTTTCTGTCTGTAAGAAGAAGGGGATCATTTATTATTTAAAGATGCAATCGTTGCTGTTTATCTCCGATTTTTAAAACCGGGTTATCGCTTCTCTCTCTCTCTCTCTCTCTCTCTCTTTTATTAAAAGGAACAAAGTGTAATAAGGTGCAGTTTCAAATAGATGCTTGTCTCTCCAGCACGAGAGCTCATCTGCCATTATTGTGATTTAATATGAATGGTGCCATGCAGCTGCAGAGAGACAAGATCTAAGGAGGATCAGCGATGCTTTAGTATGTACATAAAGGTTCTCGCACAGACACGAGCAACAAACACACACAAATACACATTTAGCGCCAAGCAAACACTCATGCAAACCTCTTTCCATATGTTGCAGCTGACGAGGCTAAACGCATGCAGCTGGATTAATTAATGCTGCAGAGGAAAAATAGGAATGGCACGAATCAAAAAGAGATTTGCGGTTTACTTTATAAGCTTGAGAGCAAAAGCACACCGTTTTTTTGGGATGTGATGCTGACGCACACACACCCGATGATGTTCCCTGCACAGTTTGAACAATGGTTACAAGAAAGGTTGATGAAGGAATCAGTGAAATAAAACCTGATATTGATTAAAATGATTTTGTGAACATGTGAATGGTTACGTAGCATGAACGAGTACCGAACGAGCAACGACAGTTATGTTTTTGCTGCATGTGTCACACACACATTTCTGTCTTTATGAACAACAGATGGCTCAGCTATCAAACTGATGGAACTCAGCCTCCCTTTACACCAAAATGACATTATTTACACTTATTTACTTACTCATTCGTCTTATTTACATCGAACCAAACGGTGTTGGTTTAATGCCTCCCCAGCGCGTACTTTTACGTAGGACTCAGAATCAGATGTATCATCCACTGTGAAGTACACCTTGAAACCTGGCTCGTCAGTGTTGACGCTGCTCCCAGAAAATACCTTCATCTTCTTTCTCCCTTCCTGTGTGTCTGTTTAAATGGTCAGCTCATGTTGCACTTTGTCAGAACGTCACACACTTAAGTTTTGTGCCAAATTGTAGTTTTGCACAGTGAAGGGACTTCATTACACCCCTGCGACCAACAACAACAACAAAACCCAACTTCCAAGAAGTTTTGGCTCTTTTCTTAGAGTTTCAGCTGCTTTCACATCTTAGTTTGATTGCTCTGGTCTGAATCGTCTGTTGGGTTCACAGCACTGGATCACTTTTCCTTTGTTTTGGTTTTTGTTCACTCAGTGTAAAATCCAAACACTGTGAAATGACTCACGTCAATCTACATGATTACATTCTCTCTGTTGATTGAAACACTAATTGAGCGTTTCTGTGACATGACGGGGCTTATTGGGCTGTTGCACATTGTCCTTGTGATTCAAATAATTCAGTTTGAAAATTTGCATTTCTCTGTCAGTGAGGAACTGCAGTTCCCCACAACTCAGAATTCTGTTCTGTTTTGGTCCAGTCTAGAGAATGATTCTGATCCAGACCACCTGTCTGACCACCACTCCATCCTAGTTTATCTGTTCTGCACCCGAGTGTGATTATTGTGTTCACACTGGGTGAAACCATCCACTCCGAGCCAGACGAAAGACTCTGAACTGAAGTTTGATGCAACTGCACTAAATCCCATACATGTGATAGCAGCCAAAGTCTCAACTGAAGTAGACAACCTGCAATCAATACCTGATATAAACGGTGCACCAGGGTCAGGCGACCTTCCTGTATGCAACTCCAGTAAAGTCCTAATAAATTCAGAGTGACTGACCCCTGACGACCAGGACCGATAAGGTCAGTCTGGCCTCAGCGACCTCCAGCCAAAGGGGCCAATGTCCGGTCGGTCAGGCTGTCCGATAATGAAGTGGTCAGTATTGCCTTTCTGTCACTCAGCAATTACTGGGAGAGATATGGAGTCATAGATAGGTGCTGAATGCACGAGGAGGCAGCTGCCACAGAAGTACATTGACGAGGCAAAGCACCAGTAAAGTGACATGTAAACTACTCTAACATGGACTGGTAATGACTGGGAGCAAGATGGATCGAAAAGGAGTCACTGACAACTTCAGTGGGCCTGTTACATCTGTGCACGCAAGGCACTGGAACCGCCGCCGCAAAGCTTGTGTTTAATTCCCACTCCTGTGGATCAGATGATTTGCAGCGAGAATAAATTGTCAATATGGCAGTTGTACAATAGTAACACTGTTTCTTTTTACTGGGGGTGGAATTCTGTGCTTACAGAGATCTGATTCAGTGAGTGCATGGGCTGATGAAAAAGCAAAAGATAGATACTGACTAACTGATCAGGCTATTGATAGAACGTCTCCTGATGCGTTAACCAGGTTATAGGATAAAGCAAGCAGAGGCCTCCATGCGTCACTGTTCCTCCTGTGGTCCACGACACAGGTCAGGGTCTAGGAAATCCCCAAAGCCATCCAGCGGCTGCCATCAGAGACTCCCAGCATTCCTCTGTCTGCTAACTATTTAGTTGTCAATGATTTGGTTAAGTGGAATTGACTTTTATCTGCGGCGTGCTGTAGGGCTGCCACTGGCAATTCACAATCCCCCTTCCTCAGCTCCTGTCTTAGCCTGGTGTCACATCCCACACATTGCCATTGGCAGCGAAGCTAGGCCCTAATCAATAGCCCAGGTCAGGGATGGCCTGCGGCTCTGCTGTGGGTGGGCTATTGATCCGACATGTACACTCCCACAGGTCGCCTTGACAAACTGGGAAGCCTTGGACAGAATGAGAGAGGACGACAGATTATCAGCATTTACTTCGATGGAACTCTCATGAAAATAATTAGATTTGGAACTAATGAGTCCTCTTGATTCATAGCGGCAACAGACGAGTATTATTTAAGCTGAGATCTTGAAAAAAAATGATGGAAGCATCACCTAATGCTGCGCACGTATCTTGATCAGCGTGGGGAACAACCATTAGGATGTGTGCACCTCATAACTAGAGACGATTTCCTACTTGTCTTCCTGTTGCTTTGCTGTGCCGATCCTCTGTTGTCTCTTTCAGACCTGTGGCCGATGAGTAGGAGTTGTGTTAGAATGAGTGAGATGTTATTTCTGTAGCAATTTTAAATGTCGCTCCCCGAGCTCCTTATCAGCGCCACAATAAGAACTCTTGGGAACAATTAAACACTTGGCTTTAACTCAAGTCAAACCACAGAGGTAAAAATAATCGCACAAATGTTTGCAAATGGAAGAAGCTTCAAAAGGCCTGTTCAGTTATCACAAACTGTCTGCCGCCTCTCCCGCCTGTATTCCCCAACTAAATCTCTGTCACTGTGGAACTATTGGAACATATGACAAGCATATTTACCCAGCTTCACAAACCAGCTCCATGTGGAATTCAAAGTCTCTCTCTCTTCGTTATTTCTTTTTTTTTTTTTTTTTAACATGCTTTTTTTCATCGCTGGAATTGACAGTTGAATAAATATGTATTGTCTATGA
Source organism: Aeoliscus strigatus (assembly GCA_901007665.1). Lineage (NCBI taxonomy): Eukaryota > Metazoa > Chordata > Actinopteri > Syngnathiformes > Centriscidae > Aeoliscus > Aeoliscus strigatus. The sequence goes on from CAAKHB010007313.1 coordinate 199,570, forward strand.
GACTTTGTTGTCATATAGGAGAGATCCTCTGCAGAGCAGGCAATTATATATGTCATTACAGGAATTTCGTGTTCTGGTTACAGGAAAATTAAGTTTCACCGGAAATATTTGTCATTTCTCATTTCGAAGTCTTCTGTGCTACGAGAGGAGAAATTACTTGCAGCGGTTCATTTGTCATTTAATGTAATCTGGAAATCTAAGAGGCGGTCCTGCTGCAGTCAACCACAAATAACCATTCACTAATTTTCTTGTTTTTTTAAAAAACAAGCATCTGATTAATTTAGATGGAAGCTGTACAAACCTGGTTTGCCTCACTATTTATTGTCTGTCGAGACGTCAATGAGAGGGCAGACACACTCTCTCCAGGACTGGAATGAACAAACCAAGTTTCTGACTGTTTGTTTCTTTTTCTTTCTTGTGTTCCAGGTGATGGCGTCACCCTGATTCCTTCTTCTCCTCGTGACCTGGGAGTCCCTAAATCCCAAACCATAATAGCTTTGGAAAATCCTGGAAATACCTGGAATTCTAGGATTATATTACCAAAAGTTCCCAAGGTGCCCAGGCGCCGGATCGATAGCTTTACATTAAATGTAGACAAAGAAACCCTAAACATTAGCAATAGCTGCCGGCAGACGTCCAACGTTGCTTCAGCGACCCTACTGTGACCGGGAGGACGTGACCTTTCTGACGCCGGCTTCAAACAAACACTTGAAAAGAAAAAACCCGGTGAGACAAGCTGACGCGTGGGAGCAGCTCCAACCTAAACCCCATCAGGTAAGGCTATGAAGTTCCCCCTTGCCCCTGCTTGTCCAGGCCCTGAGCCCTTTAGCTTCTTCTCGGCTTTGAAGCTAACTTCTCATCCTCTACACAAACACACATCCACACAATTAACTGGACTTCATAGCTGGTGTGAGTGTCTATTTATATATTCCTCGTAAATGCCCCGCTTTCACCTGTTTGTTCCCTCAGTGTGTGGAGGCTGTTTGGTTGATAGCTGTTTGCTCCCGGCTCCTCACTGGCCTGCTGCTTTGGTCAAAGGACCAGCCACAGCGAAACATGTCTCACACCACATACTGACACACGTGCCTCTGTAGCAGCCGCTACATTGTGCATGACTTTCAGTTAAGCTTTCATTGCTGGGGAATATCCCAAGGTGGGATCAATAATTCTATCTCTCGTAAACATGTGGCTTTGTGCGTTGATGTGTGTTTTCTCCCTGTAACGGTTATCAGCAACTGTCCGTACTAAGATGAACAAATGTTCCTTTAAGTATCAATATGTGCAGCGAAGGCCGCAGAATCAGGTGGATATTGTTATATGTGATATTGTGTGTGTGTGTGTGTGTGTGTGTGTGTGTGTGTGTGTGAATTAGGAAAATGTGCCACGCTGGCACCTTTTTCGATCCATATGTCCATTTTTCCGGCTTCTGCTGTGAGTATTTCCATTCCCTGTGATTTCACTTGGCTCTGCTCTTAGAGTTTTCTTACGAGTCTTGTCTCCCAGTTTTGCAGGGTGACAGCATTGGTTCGGTGCCTCATCAGGGCTTGATCCCAGGTTGTCTGACTATATTAAATGATTCTGTTTGATGAAGTAATGAAGGCCTTGATTTATCTGTACAACGATAGCGATAAGGTGTGACAAAGACACACATCCCCCTGTCATCATGCATGTACAAAGGCAGAACAGCTGTTTTTGAGTCTGAAAATAGATCTAATTAAGATGTATTGTATTAAGCGATATACAGGGAAGACAGCAGTAACAGCGATGATATCATGAGCTTTTATTTCATTCATTTTGACTGAATATATGTTATTCAAAGAAGGTAGATGTAACAGAAAATGAAAAAAGGCTATAAATATATTTATATGTCGTCTTCTTTTTGTCACCATAAATCTTTACCATTATTGAGATCATTAAGAGCATCATCTGAAATGCATGGCGGAGCTGAAGGGTCGGCATACGTCTCTGCAGGGCAGCGATGCAGCACGAGTTGGGAGCTCAGAGGGCTCCAGCAGCTCCCCTCCCTGTGTGCTGATGGAGCTGCACTGCTCGCCCAGGGCTCAGACTCTAGCTTATTTTTCATGTGGGTTGCACACTGTTCTTCTGCAGTCAGGGGACTGCTCCCTTTGTGCTAGCCACCCCCCACCCACCCAGACATCCTTTTAGAAGGAAAGACATGCATGATTTCATACATGAAAGATATATGTAATTTGACAGCATGGCCTATGGAATACATTTACAATTCTAAACAGAGCACGTTAAAGGTAGTTTCCTCTGACCGGCAACCACCCCTCACACCCCCAACCCCCTCGTTCTTCCTGAGGAGACAAATTTTTACATATTCGGAAACCCAAGATAAAAAAAAATCAACAAAACAGATTCATTCTTATTACATACTTTATTTTTCATGAAGGTACAGAAAAAGAATACTACAGTTTATTCTGGCATGTACTGCCCTAGACACGTACTGGGTGTGTACTAAAACATGAAAACCTGAAATCTGCGGCTGCTGTCACAGGCACTACGACTCATTTCATCATTGTCACAGATTTAAGACTGAAAAATACATAGAAGTTCAACACAAAAAATGTTCAGAAGCAATAAAAGCTGTTGATATAAGTTAATTCAATTGGAATTTGTTTGCAATTTGTTGAAAAACAAAAAAAAAAGAGAGAGAGATTTGTTGATTGAAAATATCTGCTGTGAGTTCCTGACTGGATATGTTGTAGAAATGCTTCTTTGGTTCTTTCAGCTACATCATACGTCAGATGGTCTGTTTACATGACACCCAACAGACCCTGAATATCAAAATGTCTCAGACAGAATCGCAAATTTGGGATTAAGATTACATTTCTAATGTGAGCTAGGACAGCAGGACAATCCCCGATGAATTCTAAAGCTGTCAGGAAGTCAGTTAATGTGTTTCTGTGATCCAGTCCATGTTTGATCCTGCGATGAACGACAACATCACATCACATCGTCTGTCATTTGACCACAGGGAGCGTGTGACCTTTTCCGATCCAAAGAATTTCACATGCTGATATCTTTTGGCCCATCGTTTTCAAATTCACAAGAAGACAAATTATTCAGTAACCACACGTGAGAGAATCACACAGTGTTTCTAATGTCTACAAACATGATGCAGCAGTGAGAAAGGGACCGAAGCTGCTAGCGAACCTCAGCCCGACTACCGACTGAGCTAAACAAATAGTACAATATGTGCTTTGCTGCGTGAGTGTGTGTGTGTGTGTGTGTAATGGGGTCAGCTGCCTGTTAGACATGTGCTGAAATCTGAAACAGAAACTGAATCAGATGGTTTGCAGGGGGGTTGGCAGCAGGTAGTGTAGGATGCAGGCGTCGTCCAACCGAATTTCCAGTGACACACACGCTATTGTATCTGGCATGCAAAAGTAAACACCTTCACTATTAAGACTCTTAACAAGCTTCCACCTAGAGGAACAGCTGTTTTATTGGACGTATGGGGGTCGTGGTGTGACCGGTGTGGGTGGGCTCACCTGCCAGAGTGGCCAAGTTTAGTAGCATTCAGAGAGGTTAAGTATCCAGAATTTGTTCTCAGGCGCTTTGACCATCTGAAATGACTTGTACAAAACTGCAGGTGGCCTTTGGCCCGAAGCTCCTCACAGCTCTGGAGCATCTGAGCGCTAACGGCTTGGCTTCTGAGATGCAGCACAGATGTTTTCCCTGCATCAGTGGGGCCATTTTGAGGGATTGTGTGGTGAGCGTGTAGCATTCTGCATGATCCCACCCTGTCTGTATTCATCTCTGTCACTTGTTTGAATATGAGCAGAAGAAGTGAGTGCGCGCTTGTTAACATGGCGGCAGCAGCTGGATACTTGTCACAGCCAAACACAGAGGAGCCACTCAGCACCCAACGATTCATTTTCCTCATTATACTTCAGCTACTCTTATCCAACACTGTCATTAAACAGACCATTCAAGTCATTGTGTGTGATTGGCTCCCCAATAATAACCTCCTGATTGTCAGTAAAACGCCTATTTAAAGGCTTTTAAATGAAACAGATAAATGGCACATCAGTTAAAGCTCAAATACATGAAGCTTAATTTGATTTTTTGTTGTTTATAATCAGAACACACTCATTTCATTGGGTCCCAGTTCATGAAGACAGCACAAGATGTTCACGCGTCCCATTTGGATTTGACCCCCAGGTATGATCCTTGATCTGTATTTGCCTTCTGTGTCTCTTCCACCTGTCATCTTTCATCTCATCGTGTTGTTTGCAGCGCTCTGCTTGACATGAAGGAAAATTACCCATCTTCAAGTTGGTTATATTCAAGTGCAAATACAGCTCAAAGTGGCGTTTGAATAAGTGTGTGTGTGTGTGTGTGTGTGTGTGTGTGTGTGTGTGTGTGTGTGTGTGTGTGTGTGTGTGTGTGTGTGTGTGTGTGTGTGTGTGTGTG
>CAAKHB010007313.1:209240-220362 GCA_901007665.1 Aeoliscus strigatus
TTGGCATTTCAAACAGATAATATCCAAGAGTTGCCTGGAATATAAGATGACTGTAGATGACAATGCAGCCTGGATGTTACTGTCAGTACACTTCTACGGGCACGCGCGCAAATCCTTTCACACATATACTTTCAATTTTCTTTCTTTTTTAAAATTTTTTTTCACCAAACGAGTTTTGGGTCGCGTACAAACACGATCGCGATTTGCATGCAAAGTGTCGCTCATATTCATCTTTTCTTTCCATATATATGTGTTTTTGTTGTTGTTTTTTTTCTTTCTTTCTCTCTTTCCACCTCCGTCCCCGCAGCCGTCACTTCTCTTCCCCAACAAGTTCTCCCAACTCAAAGTGTCCGTGTGCAGCTCGGCAGCTAAACACAGCGGTGAACGGCTTCGGAATTCGACTAAAGCCCGGGCGTTTAAACGATCCAAAAAGCGTCAGAAAAGGGACAAAACCCGTTGAAAAAGAGTGCAGAAAGAAGCGCAAAGTGAGCGGAGAACGGTCGCACTTCGCCTGCCGCAGCTGCTCTCCTGTTAACTTTCGCTGTCTTTCGTCTAATCAAACTCTTACTTTCCGCTGCTCTTAATTCCATATTTTCAATTCGTGATCATTACTTTCCTGTTTTTTCTACTTGTATCTATCCATCCCTCCCTCCCTCTTCCTCCCTCCCTCCCTCCCTCTCTCTCCCAGCTCTCCTTTGCTGAATCTTATTGATCCAGAAGGCGGCTAATTAGCCCTTCCCTTCGTGCCTGTGTAATGAAGCACATGCGCACTGAATTAATCACAGCCATTTTTTTTGCAGGAAACTAATTAGCAGGAATAAAGATCCAAAGAGTTTTTTCTTTTCAATCATCAGATCTCACTTTCACCTCCTCCTCGCTCCCTCTAACACAAGACTCGTCGGCTGCTTTGCATCCAAATTATTTTTATATTGCCTTTAACAACTAATAGTAGCTCCCTACTTGGTCCTTTTTACACTCCGCAACAACAATGATCTTTCTTTTGCCACCCTAAGCGCAAACTGACCAAAAGGAGGACTGCCTTGATGGAATCTTTAGCGAAATCGTCTCACGACTGGATTAAAAAGCGAGGATCACAAAGCGGCAGCGAGAAATTGTAAGTTTCAACTTTGCGTTTGTCTCCTTTTGCGGTGTGTTTCCCCGATCCCCTTCTGTCCGCTGTGGCCGGGGCTCCGGTGGGTCTGCGCTTCGCGTCGCGCAGCTGGCTTTTCTCCTCGTATTCTGCGAGAAAACCCCCACCGGCGACCACTAGTTCATTTCATGCAAGTACTTTGGGGGTTTTTATGCCCGGTTACTATTCTTATTTTTTTCTTTTTCGGTTTGCTCGTTACCTGTTTGTGTGTGTATGTACACCAGCGTTCGTCCTCTCCTCTTCATGAATGGAAGATAACAAACGGGCAACACAGCGATCCTCTCCGAGCCAGTTGGAAAGACGGAAAAAGGGAGAAAAAAACCCCCCAAAACACACGGTTTGAAACAAATGTGTGCTTTTTCGGTGCGGACGGGAGACGCTATGGAGGGTTTATGGGTGTCGAGAAGCGTGTTTTTACGGCACACATGCGGGAAGAAAGGGGGCTGTGTCGAGCAGGCGGAGGGCGACGGCGCCTCCACATGAGCGCAGCCCAGCGAAGGAGCTCCTAGTCCAGCCTGTGGGTCCGTGAGCGTCCGGCGACAGGGGAGACATGTCCCGCGTTCGAATTTGGACACATTTGACACTCGGCACATCCAGAGGTGGTGGTGGTGGTGGTGGGGGTGGGTGTTCGGCACCGTCGTGTGTTTATGAAATCCTCTTCTGGATAAACGCATTTTTGTGCTCTTCTCCGACACGTCTGTGAGTCGAGCGATCCCTCCGCCCTGTGTCGGTTCCTCCAGCTACACTTTTTCCTCTTTACCCCACTTTGTCCACCCGCTCTTTGTGTATTTGTCAGGGGCTGTTTGCCTCTCGACCGGTGGGTTTTTTGGCCGATTCTCGGTCATTCCCCGACGAAGTCCAGTGCGAATCGATCGGTGTGCGTGCGTGCGTGTGCGCGCGAAGAAAAAGTGTGTGTGTGTGTGTGTGTGTGTGTGTGTGTGTGTGTGTGTGTGTGTTGAGGAAAAACGGAGCCTCGGGTCTCCCGTCATGACATGAGCGGATCAACAGGACCGCGGAGGGTGAGCTGCGATCCAGCCAGCAGACGTGCGGGTTCCAGGGCGGACAGGGGGCAGACTGCCGCCTCCCTGCACCGGTCCACCGGTCCACCGTGTCTGTCTCTCTTTCTTCCCCGAGAAACGCTAACCGGGATTTAAAACCCCCCCCACTAACATGTCTTTTGTGAGTTTGACCTCAACAAGACATGGGCCTAATTGTCCCAGAGTTCTTGCTAGGAACTGTAATGTTCAGGGACTTTTTATTTTATTTTATTTATTACACCCCACCCCCAAAAAAAGTCTCTCGCAGTACAAACCTAGAAAAAAAGACAAAAGGAAGAGGAAGAGATGAATGTATTTACTCAGAGAGCCTCGGAAAAAAAGACTTGGCCGCATAAAACCGGAAATGCAGTTGTCCGTGGATACAATTAAAACAAGGTGCCACTTATCGCGACATGGAGCTGTTGGGGGGGGGGCAAAAAAACTGCAAGATATCTAAGTCAGTAGTGGCCAAAGACACGGGAGAGAAAAGAGCGAGCAGATACAGGGATGTGTGTGTGTGTGTGTGTGTGTGTGTGTGTGGGGGGGGGGGGGGGGGGGGGGGGGGGGGGGTATAGGTCAGGCAGCAAGAAACAAGGGGAACAGGGGTCATGGAGTGAGTGTAAAGATAAAAAAAGAGAGAGGAAACCCCCTCACAAACGGCCGTGGGATGACGGGGAGCGAGTGGGAGAGAAATGGGGTGATGGTGTGTTTGGGGGAGCCACAGAAAGTATTTGAGGTTGTCAGCATCTGTAGGATTATGAATTTGTCTGTAGCTTGTGGTGGGAGCAGCAAATATAGACTGGTAAAATGTTTAATGACAGTTGGGCAGGGAGAGAAAAAAAGAGAAAAAGGGGGAGTGGAGGGGTCAGATAGCCATGGGCCATAGAGGAGGAATCAGGGGAAGAGGTCAGATAAACAGATTCCTACCTTTCAAACTGGGGAGGAACAGGCGGAAAGAGATTAGCAGCGCAGGAGTCGGGGAAGCTGGTATTCACGCTGATTATTTTTTAATCAGTGATCACATTCTCATCGCTCATCTTTTTTTTCTTAATTTCCCCCACTGAATTTTTCTTTTGCGTCCAACAGTATTTAATTTGTCCAGTACTTTGAGTGTGTGTGCGTGCGCGAGCTATAGGTAGACTACTCACTGTGCCAGAAACCCTCTCCTTCCTCCAGTGTCTGACAGAAACACTCCTCTTCCTCCTCCTCCCTCACTCGGCTGCTCCCACAAAACAAAGACAGCAGAAATGTTTACTGTCATTTCGCCGTCTCCTCTCATCCCGTCATTCCTGCAGTAAATTCTAATCGTTATATCGGAATGTCATTGGCTTCGTGCAGTGTGTCTGTTGGAGGAACTGGTGTCTCAGTCTCACCACTGATGGTGTGACTCGAGACTCCGTTCATGAGCATCATGCCTGATCCGTGTAGCACAAACAGCACTGGTATAGAACATAAAACAGCAGTTGAAAAGGACATTTTAATATCCAACTTGTGGTCTAACGTATTTATTTCTGAGGGATTCGATACACTAAGATGACATTCTTTTGTGAATTATATTTTAACATATGCATATTTAGACGTTGCAGATATTTTACATCAATGCTAATTTTGAATGATTGGCACACATGAATGAATGGATTAATTGTCATTTCATAACATTTTCACATGTGTTTTTAAAAAAACTAAATGACACACAACTAAATGACAGCACTTTTATTTTAATGTGTCACCTATATATACAGGAGTATTTGTAGTTTAAAATCCTGTTTGCATTCACTAGCTCTTGTCAGATTTAATGGACACATGGACACAGCTGATGTGTCCATGTGATATGATTTCAGACCCCAAAACAACCCCCCCGGTACACATCTTGCTGCATCTTTGATTACAGGTGACTTTCTGACGTCATGTGGCCGTACGAACGAGAAAAGCAGTTGCAGAAATTAGATTAAAGGCGGCAGTTGTCATAGATAGGCTTTTTTCATGGTTTGGCGGTAACAGAGAAAGGGAGGTAAAAGCGCCTCTGGCTGTCATAACCCCGTCTCCTATTCTCAGTGTGCTCCTCGCCCCCGCCCCCCCTTCTCTGTCTCTTCTTCTATCTCTCTGTGTCTCCACATATCTCGTTCTTTCTGGCACCGTGGGAGAGCTCGCCGCTACATCCTCGGTCAGAGAGAGCCCTCTTTGGGTGAACGGGAGGCTGAGGCCAAACATGGGAGATGCAGTCGTGCGTGTGCTGCGTGGTGTGTGGGTGTGTGTGTGTGTGTGTGCATAGGTGACACAAAATCATCTTAATGCTCTTATAAGACGGCTTTGATAAGAAAAACATATCTTGTTTTTTAGGGTCATAAATCAGTAGCCGACATCTGTAGCAGCTGTGGGGGAAAAAACAGAAGCATTTTCACGGAAATTCCACCGGTGTGTGTGTGTGTGTGTGTCTGCATTGTGCTTGTGCAGTCATCGTGTGTGAATATGATTTGTGATGTTGGATATATCGGGTGTAGCAGTGAAGACCGGGTCTTGGAGTTTGTCCTGCAGCTGAGGCCGGCGTACCGGCAGTGATGGAATAAAAAAGCAGGCAGAGGGCGGGATCTCGGCTCTGCATGGGGATGAGTGAGAAAGTGAGAAGGGAGGGTGGAAGAGATGACTGCCATGCTCAGGTGTGTGTGTGTGTGTGTGTGTGTGGATGGATGGAGGGATGGATGCTCTGAATGATCCGTAGTCCCAGCAGCGCTCAATGTCCAAAAGAGCTTATTTTACCCATTGAAAACCAATCCTTCCCCCTTAAACTACATCCCCTGTCTTGTTTTTATCTTGTACACGTGACATGGGCAGGGATTACTGTGCTTTGCACTTGGAAATATGTTACCGTGTTAACAGTCGTGGTGAAACTAGATTTATCCACGTTTTTGCGCCTACTGTCTCTATGAAAATTTAATAGTGTTTGATTGTGCCACATTGAGGCCTTATTGTAATATACTTTAGTTATCATATTATTTTATCTATTTTATCACTCCCCCCAAAACACAGAGCCTCTTTTAGTATTCGGATGACTCACACCTAACCTACAATCTATTGTGATAACACAGCATTCTTCAGATTAACCATCTTGATATGAAGGATTTGAATGTGTTCTGGGTTTCTCCCGTTGATCGACAGCAGTTCACACACTATCACAGAAGAGAAGAGCAGTAATATTTAATACAAATTCATCCAAATGAATTTTCCATCGCTAAAGGAATAAATAGTTGGGCTTGAATCGTTGTTTTGACAGTCATAATAAATGTACAATATCAGTTTTTGCTTTAATTTCTGTGTGTGTGTGTGTGTGTGTGTGTGCGCGCGGGTGGCTCTAATCCTCCGTGTTTACATCCTATTTGGGGGGGCAGGCGCTGCTAGCTCGAGTCAGCATTGGGGCAAGCGTGTTTGCGTCAGCGTGGGATGCGGTAGTGCACGGCGGCTGAGAGCAGGGATGACGGGACCGTTCCACTGGCTGCAGAACTGAACTAAGCTGCACCACAGCCTCTCGTAAGCCCACCCCTCTCCTGGACCCTGGAGGCCAGCATTCCACCCTCCGCACTGGCGCTTATCATCACAAAGGACAGAATGCATAAAACATGGAGGACGCTTAGACACAGGCGGCCCAGGTCGCCTTTCTCTCCCGACGCTGAGCCCTTGAACAATACATGGGCCCCTCTGGCCTGTGACTCTGACGACACATACGCCGTCTTTATATCCTCCCATATTTCTTTGTCATCCTCTTCCTCTTCCTACATCTTACTGTTCTCCATAGAGTGATAACTGCACCCGCATTGTTTATCTGTGTCTGTGAAATTTGTATTGTGTAACTGAAGTGTGTGTGTGTGTGTGTGTGTGAGAGAGAGAGTGACACAGACAGTGAGACAGAGAGAGAGAGAGAGAGAGAGAGAGAGACTACGTAGAAGTGAATGGTTAAAAATACTGACAGTGCGCCCGTGTGCTCTCGGTGTCTGCCTTTAGTCTTCTATATTATCGTTTGTCTATTTTCTGTAACATGCATAATCTGATTTAGAATTGATTGTATTTGATATCTATTAGTATGTTTTTATACAGATTAAATTCATGACAAAAGAAAACACAGTCTGTTTGTGTTGTAAACCGTCATTTTTTTTTTCTCTCTTCGTCACTCAGCCACGTACTGTAACTCGATGATGCAGGCTCACATTAGGACCAGTTGGTGTGTGTGTGTGTGTGTGTGTGTGTGTGTGTGTGTATACTCATATACTATATAATTATATACGTTTATAAAATTGCTCAGGCGTTTTCTGAAATGTCACATCGCACCATTGTGTAACACTTGAATGTGTCATCCTCGAAGCTAGTTGTAATTTTTCGTCATTTGTGCGCCGCGTCCACTCCTCTCAATCACTCCGCAAACATCGGTCGTCTGTGCGTCTGGTCGCTGAGCTGAAAAGAATGTACTGTGAGGATGTGCTGGACCCGAGCAGGTCTGTGGCACTTCCTCTCTGTGTACCCTTCAGCTTATCCTCCTCGGGATTATGGAGAGTGAAGAAAAGAGAAGAGAGCGATGGCAGGAGCACCCTCTCACACCCTCTTCCTCATTTTTTTCTCTCCTTACAATACGCACGCATACACACAAAAATCTCTACAAAAAAAAGTGCAATTCACTTGCAAATGTGTTGTAGCAGCCTGTCCATGCTCCCGGTGTGTGTGTGTGTGTGTTTGAGAGCGAGAGAGACAGAGAGTGAGAGTGAGTGTGAGGGAGGGGCACGGATGGAAAGACATAAAGAGGAAGCAGCGGTGTATTTCAGTATGAGATGTGGCTGAGGTGAAGCTAGCGACTGCGTCTTCCTGGTCAGGAAATTCTGTTGACTCTCTCCATCCCTCGGCAGATAGATGTGTGTATTCCGTGTGTGTGTGTGTTGGCAGACCATCAGTGCATCAATTGCTACTCACCCCAGCCTCTCCTGAGGGGGCCTGATATATATATGGATATATATATTTCTTATTCTTGTCTCAGTGCCCCCAGGCGACCGTTGTGGCAGCAGTGAAGGGGTTAAGAAGCAGGGATAGCCCTCTTTTGTCTCTGTGGCCCTCTTTGCCATTGTTGTGCTGGAATTGAGCTCGCTGCACCTCACTTGACCACAGCAAAGCAATAAAATGGCCTCTCAGTCCTGGAGCTTCTGTCGTCCTCTGATGTCAGCGCTCCTCCAGCTCCTGTCGCCGTATTTCTCCTTTTACTGCACCGCACGCGCGCGCGCACACACACACACACACAGCCCATGCTTATGTCATGCATTCAAGGCATTTTCTTACTAGTCTTATTTCCTTTTTTACATCATGACAGGTCAGCACTTAAAACATATTAGGAAAAATCCTGCAGATGAGAATGAGAAACAGTTGAAATGAAAGCAAATGCTTATGATTTTAAACTTTTATTCAAGCTTTTGCATGAAATCAGTGTCATTTTGTATGAACACAAGAAAACCGGACGACGTCTGTCACTTCTACTTACTATTCTTGCATTTCTATCTATCCACTGTGACAATATTTTACGGTTTCACTAGCAGCGGCAATACAAATACTGTGTAATTATGTTGTTTATCAGTGTGAGGATGTATTATTATTATAATGCGAGGTGTTGCAGGGATTGTGTTTGATTGCAGAGTTGGTTGTTTTGTAGCCGAGTCCCACTTCTGCAGACGTTGTAATTAAAAGGAAGATATGCCGTCGTGTGCGTCTGTCGCCGCCCCATCTCATCAAATAAGCATATGGCGGCTGCAGCGAGTGCATCGGTGGATCTGTGACAGATTTCTGATGTCTCACGTATAAACCGTCATCCCAGGTGTCGCACAGGGAGCGCTGAATGTTCCACCAAACTGCAGTTCAGCCAGCGTCTCCTCAAAGCCACAACATAGCACCTTTGCATTTATTTGAAGGGGTTCTTGTTTGCTTTTGCCTCACCTTTCTCCCCCTCCCCATCACACCCCCCCGGAAAAAATGTGATTTCCTCCCCGCTTCTCACTGCTCCTAAAACAAATGCTGTTTCTCATTTTCTCCGTGTTAAATGAACAAACATTAGGACCTCAGAGCCTCATAATAAATTGATTAGAGAGAAGACTCCCACACAGCAAGACTGAAATGTACAGTGTGTGTCTGTGTGAGGAGGAGGAGGAGGAGGAGGAGGAGGAGGAGGAGGAAGAGGAAATATACTCTCTCTCTCTGTCGACCCAGCAGCCAAAAATGTATATTTATCCAGTTTAATAGCAGGTCTGGTCTGCTGGTCCTCATGCTCTCTGCTGGCTCTCTGCTGCCTCTCTGCTGCACTACGCTCCAACTGCTGTTTTGTGCCCGGTCGGCTCTGAAACAGCGAGAGTGCGGCGTCTTTTACATATTTGACATGGAGCTCGCTGTGACTGCTTTCATTTTGATGTCCGCTGCCACAGCGCGGAGATTTAGTCGAGGTTGGAAGGAGTGGAGCAGATCCCATGGGGCCGACACAGGGCTAGACGGCCCGTGACAGACCGGTGACCTGGGCTTTATGGAGACGTGTGCCTCGTCTGGTCACCATGACACCAATTTTAGCTACTGTTTAATGAAAGAGGATGGGGGAGGGGGGGTTGTCTAGGGGGCTAGTGTGTGTAGCTATTGTCATCTTAATAATAAATAGGCATCACGGTTGTGTTACTGCACGTGTCAGACTTATGTTGAGGTTGAATAATTATTTCATTTCAGTTTAATTCAGGTGCAGTCAAACCGCTTGTGAGCTCGTTAAACAAAATGCACCCTGACCACAAATAGGAAGTGGTAAGAGCAAAGCTTAAAACGGATACTGGCTGTTACAAGTTTCTCTCTCCCTTCCCTGAAGCGCACGTGACGTACGGCAGGTGAAAGGCGCGTGTGTAATCGCTGACACATATGTTGTTCAATGGTTGTCTGAGGATTGTGTACACTGCAGAGGTTTGCCAATGTGGATGCACTTTTCCCCCGAGCTGCCTCAGGAGCAGGACAAGTGTGCAGATGACACAGTCTCTGTTTACACCAGAGAGAAAATGGGCTTGGAGGAAGAGGAGGAAAGAGGGGGGCAGTGGTCAGGAGGAGGGGTGGACAAGTGTCATCACTTCCTTTTTCTCAGTTGTTTTTTTTTTTTTTTTTTTTTTTTGCTTTGTCCAAACAACATTAGCCAGACAAGGAAGTGCTGAGGTGATAGACTCAAGTTTCATCACAAGCAGTTTGTTTATCAAAGATTCATCCAAGAGATGTCAAAGATTTGGTAGCGAAATCGTTAAATGTTGATAGTTGCTAGCAGATTGGTCTGCCACCTTTCTCCTGTGCTTGTTGCTCACACCCTGGAGACCTTTGTGGCTTCCCCAAGACGTCTGCACATAATGTAAATGTGCTTTTACGTTGTTCCTGAAGAACGTAAGAATCTCTTATAGGAATCCAACGGCAGGTCAGACACCAGCGCTCTCTGTCCCGTGATCCGGGTGAAGTGTAGTTTCACATGACAGCTGTGCAGATCTGTGTGCGGCTGTGACAGGAAGCCTGGCCTCACTGTTTCACAACCGCTGTAGAAACGAGAACTAAGCACCCGTGCGATGGTGTGTGCAGTCGGCGTTGTGTGTAATGGATGCCAGCTTGTCTGTAGTGGGTACAAGCAAAAGGGAAAGAGGAGGGGAGGCGGGGGGGCGGCGTAAGTGGACCCCTGAGACCTCGTAGAGGGGTAGAGGTGTGGCAAACGTCTGTTTTGGGCACGGCTTGTGTCAGTGTGTTTAGTGTTTTGCCTGTGAGGGCATTTATATGCAAATGCTAAACAACCAATCAGGGTGGCTAATTACTGCGGGGCCTTTGTGTGTGCCAGGCAGTTAGAGGCAGCGGGTTTGGAGCTTGCCAGGCCACGACTTCCCCTGCTTGTTTACTCATTGTCTTTCCTTATTGCCCCCCTCATTGACACTCCCCTCTTGTGTCGTAGGGCTATTCGCCTGCATGCCAGCCCCTCCCCCTTGTGCCGCTGGAGTTAATGTAGTACATTTCAAAAAAAACAAAAACAAAAAGCTGTCTGTGCTTCCTATTTTTCTATCTTTCTCTTCTCTTGGAGGTCCAGTCTTCACCATCCAGGGAGGATTCAGCTCTCACTCTCCTACAACTAGTGTTCAACTCATTAATTTGGTTGATAAAATGCATTTAGGTCAGGTTCTAATGCGATGCAAATTTATGAGCAGGCAGAAGCAAATATTAACTTGTGGAGTCCATGCTAGTCATTGGCTGGGGACAAAGGTACGCCGCCCTCAGATGTAAAGGTTTTCACGCCGGCTTTGACATCACTGCCCCCTTCAATTTGTCGTTGGGGGAGTGAGAACAGCAGCAGGATTCACTGGACACTCCGTCTTCATGGTCTCCACAAATGACCCTCTTCACCAAACTGTTCAGAACTCGTCGTCAAACTCTCAGAGTTGCCAAATGTGTCTTTGTGCGGTTGGACAGGGAAGCACGAGGCTGTAACAGGCTGTCATACTTTGATCCCGTGCGTTTTTACGTTTTTAGATGTTTTCTTCTTCTTCTTCTTTTCTCTACTGCATTTCAAGAGCGTTGCCGATCATCCAGTAGCAGAGCTCAGTCTTAACCTCTGCATTCCGATAATCTCTGCTGGAAAATTCAACCATGATAAAACCGGCTCCTCTGCATTCCCATTAAATTATTTGTTGTGTGCTAAAACAAAAGACAGCTTGTATGCCGCCGCTTGTTCCTCCCCGTCCTTCATACAAAGACAGTGACACGCACACACACATACGTAAACACACACTCACAGGCCGAGGGGGCAGATCTGGATCAAAGGCCGTGTGTGACGGAGCCGGGGAACCTTGTAGAAAACAGCTGCACTTTGCTGTCGCTGCCCTTCAGCCCGGCCTGACATCAGCCAGAAATACGAGGCCTCTTC
>CAAKHB010007313.1:220904-245242 GCA_901007665.1 Aeoliscus strigatus
TTTCTCTCCCTCCTCTCTGCTTCTGCCGCTGCCTGTTCAAGCCCTGACAGAGTCAAGAAAGGCATTCAGCTCCGTAATCCGGGCTCCCTCTATCAGGAATGCTAATATGTGTGATTGTGTGACCTGCCGAAGCCTGGCAGCCTCTGCAGGAGCCTATGGCGAGCCGCTCTGACCACCCCCACCCTGCCCCCTGCCTCTGAACGCTCACTCACTGCCATTATTTCATTGTTTCACTTCACGCCTGCAAGTGGACAGCACAGTTAACCATGTGTTGCTTGTAGCAGCTAGCTGCTAGTCCTGCACACAGGGCCAAAGGAGCATACTGAGGATGGGCGTAGGCTTTGTGTGTATGTGTGTGTGTGTGTGTGTGTGTGTGTGTGTGTTGGGGGGGGGGTTCTCTACACAGGACAGACTGCCCATCTGGACCCCAACACACAGAGCTGCCCCTCACACTGTTTACTTATGCATTCCACTGCTAGTCAAAGTGCATTCGGGCACTCACGTTGTCTGCTTGAAAGTGTGCGCTAAAATGTGCAATTCCAACTTTTGCACATTTCTACACAAGCAGCCTTTTGTTTTTTGGTCAGGACATCAGGAAAAGGAAAGAATTTCTTGAGAGGATGTGATCTGAAGGGAAGGTGGTGTTTTCACCCACCTCTCTGGCAGGTTTTAGAGTCAAAAGAAATGATTGTTTGGATAGTGTACGTTTCCAGAAAGATGAATTACTGGTGAAGCAGAACTGACAAAGGGAATCTGTGTCAATCCAGAGTGCTGCTGATTAAATTACTCTTCTCTCCAGGCTTGGCTGTACTCCTACATATGTATTCAGGGTACATTATACTATAGACAAGTATAGCAGCAGATAGGATTTCTATGTGCTTCATGCACATGCAAACTATTAAATCTTTGGGATTCTTGCATAGCTGCAATGTCTGTGGTGACACACGAGCATTATGTTGGAGTTTGAATAAAGGCCATCGTCTGTTATCAAAACCATGCTTAATAATTATATTTCTGTAAGATGTATGTCACCACGGTGACATAACATGATCATCAGATTAACATTTGCTGTGCAGCTCTAGGTTGTTTGGAGATGATGCAGGACAGGAAAGGACTTTCTGTGTCATCTGTTGTTCACTCAGCAGGACGTTACTGAGCAATTAAGTGTGAATTCATACAACATGCTGCTCAATTTTCATTTTTTCCCCCTGCACTGCTTTTATTTTTTACAACAGTGTGTTTTCCCCAACTTTTTTTTTTCAAATTAAATGCAATTGTTTGAATTCGTGAAACGTATTCCAAATATAAAGACTTTCAACACTGTTAAATAAAGCTTTACTATCTGTTGAACGACTATTGATTGTTTGCAAGACCCAGCATGACAGAAAACAAAACATCTGTGACATTGTTAGAAGAAAACTGGAGGAATCATAATTGCAGGACATGAAAGTCTGTGTGTGTGTCTGTGTGTATATCAGTGGGAACAAATAACCCCTAGAGACACCTCGTGCCAGACTGAGGCAGATATTGGCAGTGTTTCATGCACAACTGCCAAAAACAGTTTGTGCCGTTCACCAGTACTTATCAACAGTCATTGCAGGCTTACAAATGATCAGACATGGGTGTTTGGAGAACTCACTCAAATGTATTAGTTGAGCACAGACTGCCACCGGCTTGTCCACAAAGAAGAAGACATCATTGGCAATGTCAGGTGTTTATTGGTTCGTATGGCTGTTGACAAGCAGGAGTCATATATTCCGTTTTATCAGAGGAGCTGAGGTCGTCAGAGCCTGTGTTTTTGTTGCCAGCCAGTGTTTGGACTACAGACTTTAAACTGATTCCTTCTCTGGCTACAGCAGTTGTCTGTTTATGTGTGTTTGTGAGTATAAATGCAGCTGTCGTCTCGCAGAGGCGTGTCCAGCGAGTCATCAGACAGCACCCTGCTCATATGGTTTGATGGTGGCATGTAGAAGAATAGACTTATGACTGAATTGCTCATTTATATGTTTTGGTGCCCTGTGAAGACGTCTTGGTTCTTTATTAATTGAGTAACGTGACACACATTATGCATCGGCCCAGAACTTGTTCAAACTGCATCTAATGACACAGCCACATGCTGCATCTTCACAAGTTTATGAGTTGCCACTGGAAAAAGGACTTACACTGAATCTGTGTCATAGGGGAATGTGAGTGGGTCTGCTGTTCCAGTTCCCATGATGGCTCATTGAAACCAGGAATGGAGGGATTTCCTCCATTTTAAAGTTGATACAGGCCTGCCTATGCCCCATTTACAAACTCAACATCACACTGCTCTGGAATGATCATCTGCTGCGTTCTATATATACACACACACGCTGACATTTGGTTCCATCTTTATATTTCTGATATGTCGTCTCTTACCAACATCGCCCGGAAATGTTTGATTGAGATAACTGCAGATTAGAGCGACCGCCGGTTTGTTGTTTACAGACATGTTTCAAGTTTTCAAGACGGTTTAAAAAGGGAGAGACTCCGCTGAGCCAAATTGGATCTGAGTATGTAAATACTGCTCTGATGTTTAATAAGAAACAAAGTTAGCTAATTATAGCAGCTCTGAGAAACATGAGGAGGACAGTGGGAAATGTTTCCATCACTCCTTAGCTCTATAGATTACTGCCTAATTGCCTCAATCGAATCAGGCGGAGACATTAGCCAGAGAGGCAGAGTGAGAGAGAGAAACACGGGGATGGAGCTGATGACACACATTTGTTGGTGGCTCTTAATCCAGCAGAGAACCAGCGACACAGGCTGTCTGCTGTAGCGTGAGCCTGTCTACCTGCTTCATTCCTCTGTTCTTATCCCCTCCCTGAGGAACGTCATGATGCTGGAGATAGCAGGGTGCAGTATTGTTGTTTTGTTTTTTTTTCCTCAGCTGCATAGGTGATTAATATTCCTGTGCGGAAGTTCAACTCTAATGACATGTAATTCTAACACTTATGTCTGCTTTGTCCAGACAGATTTTACTGCTAATGACAAAGTAGTACATAGTAGTATGTTTTTTTTTGTGCTGTCTTATTGTATGTTACAATTTTAAGTGATGGGTGGAAAGCAATCTTGGTGGACTTGTTGAGAGAAGTCTTTTACAACTAATACTGTACTGTTATTAACTGCTTTAGCAAAAACCTGGATTGCTATGGACTGAAGTCCGGAATTTCATGTCCGGAATTTCATGTATAATAATTATATTCGTGTACCTTTTCTTTTTTCTTTCTTTTTTTTTTAAACCGATCCAAACATAGTTTCCACTTCAAGGCAGGGGCTGCTATGTTATCGTTTGGGATGCTACCTGACAGCAAACATAACAGGACCATATCCTGTCCCACAAAGCTCTGAGGGACAACAACGAGCCACTCTCGCCTCTTGAAATCACATGCAGACCAAAGATTCCAGGTAGTCTGAAAGGTCCCGTTGCACAACCTGTTTAATGGCAGATAATGGTTGCAGACGTTCTGACCAATCAGCTGCGAGCTGACGATGGGTAGCCATGCGGGGCGTGATGCTCTTTGGCTGCGTGACGTACACAGACGCAAACAACCATGGCTGACATTTGGACAGATGACACGCTAATAATGATCGTTTCGAAGCGTGTCTTTACTTAAGTGTAGCTTGAAATGCGACGCTAACGTGAAGAAATGTTGTATTTCAGTCCAAGAAGAGCTCTGATGGGTTTGTTGTGCTGTTCTGCTTTAGGACACGTCGCCATGGTTCACAGGGGGTCTCCGTTAGGTACCTCAGTGTCAGCTGTACTGTTGTGAGGCGTTGCAGGACCGTTCTGTGTTGCAACTTGCTGCACGTTTCAAGTTGTTGTGGCTGGAATCTTTGGTGTGAACTGGACTGAAGTGCAAAGTGACACTCTGAGACATGAAGGTGGCGTCAGGTGAGCATGTTGTGTTACATGTTTTCAATAAGTCTCGGAATATGTTGAAATTGATGCACTTCAGCAGTCATATATCCCTGCAGATGTCAGGTAAATATGTGTCCTAGTTGTATTTTGTTGGGAGGGAATAAAAAGCTCTGTTGGATGGTGTTTCGTCCTCAGCGGAGTGATATTTAGGTCAGCTGTCCAAAACGATCTCATGTGAAGGAATTGGCGAGTCAGCAGGGTCACCGCAGAACTGCTATGACGACACTCCCTCCACCGTGATAACGACCCCCCCCCCCCACACACACACACACTTCCTCTCCATGGGAACAGCAAAGACTAGTCTGAACTGTGCCTGTCGCCCTTTCCTCTGAACTAGAACGGCGCTGTCATTGTCGCCCTCAAAGAACCAAGCACAGGAATCAGGTGAAGATGGTTCAGATTAATTGGACCTTTACAGTGCAGATGATCCAGAGCTGCATGATAATCCCTCTATCTCCTTTAATCCAAAACAAACATCTAAACTGCTGAAAATAGCCAACAGAGAGTAGCTGTTTCCTGTATGTTGCGGCTGTGTGAACCAGCTGCCTGAGCAAAAATCCTCCCCTGATGTTTCCCCGGCAGAATTTCAGCCATTTAGCTGTTTCTTTGAGGAATCACCGTAAACAGAGGATGCAGAAGGTTTCACATGCTCAGACATTTAAGACATGGACTGCATGGGTGTGAATCTCTGGAAAAGCATGCAACAGCGAGCAAGCTTGGCATTTTACATCAATTTTCCTCATTTAAATTCCATTTATCCCTTCTATTAGGTTCAGTGTTGGCAGGCATGTCTGCGTGGATAAAATGCCAATGGTTGGCATATCAGCTGTCAAGCCAAGTAGTACATCGGGCAGAACGTCAGAAATTGTGTTTATGTTGCGCTGTCCAGTGAGTGACTGCCTGTAAGTGGGACGCAGCTCATATCTGTTTTCTAAAATCAGTCACATTTGACCTTTCTCACTCACACGACGTTCCCAACACATCTCTCTGTCGCACCCTCCCTCCCGCACACATGTTACCATAATTTATGGCTGCCGGGTCCTTGATCAATTGATAGCAAGGAATCCTTTGGTAAATAGAGTTTTAGACACATTGCCAATAGACCTGGGCTATTGATTGGAGTGTAAATTAAAAACTTAATCAGGTCTCTGAGATAAGATTTATCTCCACCCCAAGCAAATTACAGGGCTGACATGGAGATGTAAAGGCAGACCAGTGGGCAGAGGAGCACTGCCCCTTCATGGGCGGCACGTCTTGAGATGGCCTTGATTGTTCATCCTGTTCTTGTTGTGTCCCCCCATCTCTCAGCTCACTTCTGTCACATCGAATACAAATGCTTTTTCAGATGAAGCCTATTTCTCGGTTATTTAGTGAAAACAAGACAAATCCAGTTTGAAAGTACTCTTGTACGTCATACACCGCGAGCGGGAAATAGTTTTAACAATTTCTTGTTTGTCTCTACCTTACACTTCCTCTCACTTCCTTCCTCACCATTTATTTAATTACTTCCACTCATTGCAGCCTTGTGCTGAAATATGTAAATCATTGCAACTGGAGGTTATTTCTTCAATAATATTCTCATATTGTTGCAGTCACACCTCAGTAAATGCGTGCACATGTCTATATTTTATACGCAACAATCCTTGGTATTGCACATTGATCAGCGCATCGATTTCCACAGTAATTGCCCAGGATATTTCCTATGTCTCTCCTCTGCATTACTAATATTGGGACATGGGTATACAATCCAAATGTTTCTGAATCTAAAATCATGTTGAAATCACAGGGCACATCCCGGTGAATACACAGGAGCTGCGTACCGACGAGCTGGGCTTTCCTCAAAAGAATCTTGGCAGAACTCCCTCACAGGTATCTGTCTGGATTTTTTTTTCTTTTTTTGTCAGTGATTAAAACATACAAGTTCCTCTTGTGAGTAAGGCTACTATCAGGCTCCTGGGGGATCATCGCACTTCCTATTATCTCTGCTTCTCCTCCTCATACGCCGTCAAAGACACAGGAATGACATTGACCTACAGAAATGAACAGCAGAGGTAGTATAGAGAGCGTACAGCGGAGGTCTCAAGTCCATAAGCTAATAACCATCCATCTACATAATTATACTGAAATGAGAAACCGCCTGCATGACTTTTGTGTTGCAGCCCGATCTATGGATGTGATTTTAGGTTTTTGGAGCTGAATTGCAGTCTATCCCACCTCGAAACCATCCAATGGTGACCAATCTTTCGCTAGATTGTGGGGGAGGCTGAGACCATCAGTAATAGGCTTTTTGCCTGATAAGCCTGGAAAATACTCGTTTAGTTAGTGAAAGTGCAGAGGGATCCTGGCCAGATAAACCCGCTGTTTCCTTCTGTAATACCCAACAGCTAAAATCAATAGTTGGGATAATTCTCCTGCTAGTCGTCCAGTCTCCTTTATCTGCAGTCTTCCTCAACCTATGATCATGGGGGTGGTGTTTCGCACAAGCATGCTTCTGTGTGTATTTGCTGTTATACACTTATATATGCTTGCATATATCGTTATTTTTTGTGAATGTTGCCTGGATTTATGTAAACTGTTTGCAGTGCAAACATTCTTCCATGCTGACAGTGTCATGTGGGTGCCTCAGCTTGGTTGGGAGTTCACTGGATAGTTGATCCACGGTCATTTTACTGGCAGGAAGCACTGGGTTCAGCTCAGATGTGTCTGAGAGTGAATGCATGTATAAATTGGGTGAGGGGAAGTGGTTGTCAGCACTAATTCAGTCCGGCTAAGAGCTCTGTGCTCTGTCAACACAAGCTCCATGTTCTGACACTTGTGCTTGATTTGGCTTTAAGGAACAGCACAGGTAATGCCATTTACACAGCTTCAAGATTTGGAAAAGACACAGACTGCTTTGGACAGAGATTCGAGATTCATGACTTTGATTTTGCTATTGATGGTTATTGCACATTCACATTTTTAATGCGTTGTTCTCTAGCCTGGAGAACGTAGGAAGATGAAGGTTCTGTCAACAAGCGATAGACTTTCAACTCCAACGGCGACAGTTTTGGAGAAGATTGGAAGAGTTTGGCGGAGCGATGGCGGTGGAATGGAAATGATCCTTTGGTGGTCTTTGAAAGAAACGTCCAACTAGTTTACTGTTGACGCTAAAGACGATTCAAACCACCGCTTTTTATTAGCAGCAGCCATCTATGTTGTGCACATAACCACTGTTGTTATCCCGGTACGTTCCGCCCACGTGTACGTGAATCGGAGCCCACCTACATCAGATAGACCCATGTGATTGGTGCCAACTGGTCCTGGTTCATAGCTAATGATCCATGCTTAACGTCCAAACAGACCTGCAGAGACAACCCAAATTGGCAGTCCATCTGGATTCCAGATAAATTATTCTCTTGTCTTGAGAGAAAGTGTTGCTCAGGGAGAGTTTTTTTTTTACCAGGTGTGGTAAAGATGACAGGAGTTTTTACTCCATTTTCCCACTTTCCCCAGCGTTATCATTTTGCTGGCAGGCTCTCCTAGAGTTAGCGTCTGTGTAATCTCTCTTGCCATCACAGGTCCGCTGTAAAATACATTCTCAGGTGTTAGTAGACAGGGTGGTTAGCCCGCGACACTGTTACCTAAAGTGCAGTGTATTAAAAAGCAGTCAGGGCCCTGGATCACAGTATATCACAAGGCAGAGGCAATGATAAGGTCTGCCTGCCTGCCTGCAGATCAATGAAGGTTACTGACATCATATCACAAAGTGAAAGCAAGTGCTGCACCCTCAGCTATTTATCAACAGTGGATCAGGAATGGAAGAGGTGGAGGAGAGGGAGGCTGAGACAGGACAGCACTTTTCTCACCACATTGGGGGCTCAAGCTCTCAGTGTCTGACTCCTCCCCTGGGCTGCTGTACCAATAAAAATGAGAATTTATAACGTGATGACACAATTGTCTGAGAGATCTGAGACAGTTATTCAACAATGCAAAGTTTTTTTTTTTCTTGTCTCTTTGGTATTGAATTGACGTCTTCACATATGGGGGGGTGTCCTACACTGCCATGAGCATTTATACTTCTGCATCTGTCTGCCTGCATAGCTCTGC
This sequence comes from Aeoliscus strigatus, assembly GCA_901007665.1. Lineage (NCBI taxonomy): Eukaryota > Metazoa > Chordata > Actinopteri > Syngnathiformes > Centriscidae > Aeoliscus > Aeoliscus strigatus. The sequence continues at coordinate 228,934 of CAAKHB010007313.1, forward strand.
ATTGAATCCCGCCGCTATGTTTAGGTTTCTCTGGTTATCAATCTTTTTCCTTGTTTACTTCAAGCAACAAAGGCTGAAAGTGAGCTGATCTTGTTACCGCACTACATACAACACAATCGGCACACAAATCCCCTAGGAGGACAATTGCATTTTGGTGATGCAGACCCTGTATTGTAAGTATGTCCTCTGTTTTATGCAGAAGCACTGTCTTCTTCTCTAAATTGATTTGACTTTGTCAAGGAATTCTATGAAGTTATGATTTCAAAAAAATGCTTCAACAGCTGGAAAGTATGAGTTTCCTCTCAACTTCCACAACTGCAAGTGTACAAGTTCTGTTTAACGAACCCCAAATAATTTCAAAACATTAAAAAACAGTATTGTGCATAACTGTGTGCATTCCAGCATTGAAAGTCACACACCAGGATATTTGTGTTGGATGTTCTCCAGTTCCAGCACAAATCAGTAAATACAACTGCTTGAATCTGAGTCTTTGGATGTTTTTTCCACCTCTGCACCACTGAGAGAAAGCAACTGTGACCTCACGATACCATTGATTATTACGTTTTGATTTGGGTTCATCCATATATCTATATATCTATATAACATCCAAACTTTCCAGCTGATGCACGACTACTCCCTGGACTGTAGTTGTTGTCGCTGCACAAATTCAAGGTTATGTGTTCCTGTCTACCTCTCTGCAGTGTTATCTGGTTATTGCTTTATATATCATAAAGCCCCGTTTCCACGTGTTTATGTCTGCCTGCAGTATGGCCGTATTGAGCTGGTGTGGAAGCACAAACGCAGCTTTGCGTGTCCATGTGTAGGACATCATGCTTACAGGTGCTGCATGAGTTCTATTTATTAGCCGCCTGGGGCACAATGTGGAGGCTTTCCCCCAATGGGTTAGTGTGTAACTGCTCTGTCAATACGTGCTTGTCAAGGCTGGGTGAGTGTGTGTGTGTGTGTGTTTGTTTCTATGTGTGAGTGTGTCTGTGTGTGTGTGTGTGTGTGTGTGTGTGATTGGGCGGGGGATCACTACAGCACACTGAAGCCACTTATTGAGCAGCCAATAGCTATTTACTTCTTGACGGTGGCAGGTGGAAACCGGGGAGAGCTTGGCGAGAGAAGCTAGCCCCCTGCTCACTGGACCCCACCGCCGCTAACTCGCCTGGAGCAAGGCAGCAGAGTCAGCGGCTCGAACAGGAGACTGGGAGGTTTGTGTTCATGTGGAGCAGGTTCTCCACTCCTGCCTCCCAGGCTGTGTGTGCAGCCTGCTGCTAAAAAGCTCCGTTTCCTCCATAGAATCTCAGTGTTGACAGAGAGCATCTGGGCCCCGGGGTGGGGGGAGGCTTCCAGCTGGGGGGTCTTCAGAAACACACACACACACAGTGGGGAGGGGATGATGTGGAGTGGATATTTGAGTCGGTAAGTCGTGGTGACGTAACTCCCGGGTAGAAATTGAGTTGTTTGCGTTCCGGTTTGCGTTCCAGCTTCAGTAGGTTGGACCAAATCTGATCGTGATCGTTGTTAGATTGTCCACATACAACTAACAACAGTCCCACTGATAACAAATAAAATAGTTGTCTGTGTATGGGTCATTGAAATGGACACAAAAGACTTAAGTGATACAAAAACAAATTACGTTAGCCAACAAGCTAAAGTTGCTGTGTAGAAATCGGAGCTTGTCGGAACATCGTATCGTAAAAACCAAGAAGGCCATAAAAAACCTGTTCTTGCTCTAGATGTTAGCAGTAACACATTTTGGACACATGCCCAACTAGACCATAACAAAAAACAAAAATATTGACAACAAACAAATAAAACAGTTGTATGTGTATACAAGGCATTGAAATGGACTCAAAAGACCTAAGTTACATAAAACAGTAAAAACACAGTTAACACTGAGAGTCACTACTGGGCTACTGACACCAACTTGGCTTCAGAACTTGAGGTCCTTTATTGGAGTCACAGTTTTTCAAGTGCTTGGGGACGGCCCTCTGTCTGTTGTGACCAATCATAGGCCAGCGTTGTCGGCGTCACATGTTTAGTAGCAGCTCGTCTTGCTTGGAAGCTTAACGGAGGTGGTACGATAAAAAGTACCAGGTATGATCACTAGTGGAAACACGAAAAAGCCAGGTAGAGCTGAGCTGAGTCGAACTGAACCGTGTAGCGGTAAAGCCCCATTAGTTAACCCTCGCAGTACCAGCTAGGCTTTAACACACAACTCAGGAGAAAGGAAGGAGGAAAGAAAAAACTCCAAAATGTGCCACATATAACCCTTAACTCCATGTATCAGGCCTTATTACCAGTAAAGACTCTTTTATCACCACGTTGGGTGTATATATGCATCATGTTTATTGTTCTGAAATGAGATGTCAGTGCTGCACAAAGTTAGCTGTACGAGAGCAGCACTGCTCGATGTCCTACTGTTAAAGAGCAGCTGTCTAAACAAAGTGTGTGTGTGTGTGTGTGTGTGGGCGGGGGGCAAGAAAAACACATTATATCAACATTTAACAACAGTTGCTCTGTAATCTGGTATTACTTCCACAAGCAAAGGAGCAGCCTGTGTCGGGACAAAGTGAACCACAATACTGCTGTAGCAGAAGGAAGCCAAGTACTTTGGAGAGGTTAACCCGAGATGTGAAGGTCTACAGACTCATCTTAATCCAAGAGGCTTGTACTTAATCACATTTGATGTGCATGTGAACATGACTTGCTTCAACATTCCAGCTCTGACCATAGAAGTGCAGGAGACAAGGGCAGGGCTGAGCGGAGGAGGGAGAGGAGGGTGGTGGCTTCAGCTGCCGCTAATTGCCTGCCAGGCTTTTCGAAACTGCCGGGGGCAAAAAAGGAATGCCCTGCCACCTCTCCCAATGTCTTACGAGTGTCCTCTGCCTTTCTTTTCTCCTGTTGTGTTGCCAAGATTCACTTTGTGTGTGTGTGTTTGTGTGTGTGTTGTTGCATGTATGCGCTACACCATGTAAGTTGGCACGTTATTAAGGGGAATTCCAGCAAAAGAAGGAAGTTGAACAGAGAAGGGTCTGTCCCCGGGGTTCTGCAGTGTGGGTGGCATCTTGGCATTCTTCTTTCTGTGTGTGTGTGTGTGTGTGTGTGTGTGTGTGTGTGTATGTGTGTGATTCCAGCCCACAGTGGCTCCATGTGTCTCTGGTCCCATCAGTGATCTATCTGAGAATTGTTCATCAGGTCTCAACTGAACCTATTGTCATGTAGTTTGAGATGACTTTTGTGAAGAAAAAGCCCGGGTAAAGGATAAAGGGTAAACGTGGTTGGAGATTTGTCAGTGGCACCCAGAGTGACTCTGCACAAAGATGGAAAAGGAAAGTGGAAAGTAAAAAGAGCGACAGGGATTAACGCGTGAGAAGCCATGACTTGGCGTCTGCAAGTGTAGTTCACACAAATGCACAGTAAGAGAAAAGACTGATTCATCTGAATATATTTTCAGAGCATTTGTGGGAATTGCAGGCTGCGCAAATGCCTTTCTAATGTTTTTTTTTTTTTTTTTTTTTTTTCCAACACGAGTATGTGTACAAACGTGTGTATGTTATCGTGTCTGCGTGTGCGCACGCAGTGTGGTTCAGGTACGGTAAATGTTGGCACAAGGTTTTCAGGCCCGCAGCAATAAACAACAGAGCAGGCAGGAGGCCAGATGCAACACTACAAACTTTTAACCTCACCCTACGCAAATCCCTCACCACACTAGTAACTCTTTCTTTTTTTAAGTCATTCTTTCACCTCTCACTCTGTCTCTGTTCTTTATTTCTCCTCCCACTGCTCTCTCTCTCCCTCCTTCAGTCCCACTCTGCTTTTAAGTGAAGGCAGCGTGCTGACCTCTAAATAAAGGCTTGAACACTACAGATGTTACCAACTTCAAACAGCCAATGGCTCAGAGTGGAGCCTGTGCGGGTGTTAGGGGTAAGAAATAATGTGCCTATTAAAACTAACTTAGAGCCCTTTACTCTCAAGGCTCCATGGGTCTGAGTCAACCGCACCAAACCCTGCTTGATACTGACTTCACCTCGGCTCAGACAATCGCAGTGCAGCCGGTTCACTGCCAAAACAAATGAAGAAAAAGAATCTGTGAATAACAGAGGTGACAAACTCATTTACCTTCAGGTCACATTCATTCAATTTCATCTCCAGTGGGTTGGATCAGTAAAATAACAACTCCAAATTAGTACGGTACAAGGTCATTATGAAAATGTTTACAAATAATGAACCTGAATGTACAGATAAATAAGTGCAATTTCAAAAAAATTCTATCTAGTTTATCACGTGTGCAGTGCAACATAAACAGAGGATGATTTATGATTCACACAACCTTTCAAGATCTTAAAATTATTTAAAATTTACATACATTTCCATGTGTGCAGCGATCCAGACCTGAACTGATTCGCCACACAAACTGCAGTTGAGCTATGAAGGAAATCTTTATCTCCTGTTCTCAGTGTTACTAAACAGTGGAACAGGAACTGCAGATAATGGTACTGAAACACTGCAGTTGTCGTTTCCTGTGCAACTTCCACTGGTTGCAAAGTCATTCAGGGGGCCGCATTGGACCCTCTGTCGGGCCAGTTTCGGCCCATGGGCCATATGTTTGACACCCCTGGTCTCTAGTCCGTGTAATATCAGCTTTTTATGTGAACCCAGAAAGTTGTACTTCCTTCCTTCACATCAGGTGCCAGATTCATCATTTGACTGCAATGTCACTTGGAACATGTTAAGTTCCCAAACTGCACACATGGGGTTTGTTCTCTGCTGAACACAGTGCTTTTATATTTATTTTCCTGGCAAACACAACAGGTAAATGCAAAACTACTAAATAACAGTGTGCTCACTTGGGCTCAGTATTTCCTTTTTTTTTAACCACTGAACATGTGCTGGTCATAGAATATTATTAGATCTTGATCAGTGGAAAAACGTAACCTTTGTATCCATGGAACAATTTCGGCAGACAGAATCCAGGTCTGATTCACGATGAATCATCAGCCACAAGCTCGTATTTGCAGAACTTGTAAAAAAGGAAGTTGTCTTTTATCCAAACATTCACAAAACTGTGATTATAAAGAGGAAGCCTGAATAATCTCTCTGCCTCCATGTTTGTTGTCTCCTGTTATAAATTGAATGGCTTGCTGCCCTTTACAGAGTTAATGTGTTTATTGCTTATCAAAGCCCCATTGTACACTCACATATGCCAATTTATTAGGTACACATTAATAAAGCCAATGCAGTATAACATTAGATAATAAATCCTCTCTTAGAAGGTGGTTATTCATCAACCAGAATTATTTACACAGAACAGACAACATTTTATAAATCCACACTTCAGACATACTTGGTAAAATCACAAGCGAGTGTTTCTCAAGCCGTTCTTTTTGTTTTGTCCGTTTATACGTTGTCAGTCATGTTCTTCCTGTGGGATGGTTACACACTGATGATGTCATCACGTTGGCAGCTTTGCAGTGGATTACAACTGATTCTAGATCGAGCTGGACTGAGTTGCTGAAAAGTTGTTATAAGCAAGAGATCTGTACATGTTTTATGACTTAAAACAAAGGGTAGAATCAGCAGAGAATCCCCTCTTTGCACGGTTCTTGAATTTCATTCACTGGAACCTTTTAAAGGGTTAACATGAATGGAACACATCCAAAACTCTAGGAAGAATGAGCAAGGACAAACACAATTTGTGTTTGTGTTATGTGACTCGTATTATTCTCAATATCCCCCATTCACCTTTTCTGAATGTAGGAAGTATTTAAAGAAAAGAGAGCATTGCTGGCCAAGCTTGAATATGTTCCTGGCTGAAGTGGGTGACTGGGCAGGAATGGACGTAACATTCCTTCTAGAACACCTGAGAAGTACGGTGAACAGTGAAGTTGAAGTAAGAATCTCTGTCTCTTCCAGGTGTCTTGCGCTCCACCTGGGGAATGTGTTAGCTAATGAGCCACAGAACTACGTGAAGACCTCAGACTCTCTTATCACTGATAGTTGATGACCGGCCAAAAACACCAAAATAAACTCAAGATTAAAAACAGCAATAATCCAACACGAGGAGTAAGACCCTCACAGAAACAAAGGGTTGATGGCCTTTCTCTTTTTTTCCGTGGGCAGAAGGAAAGAATGGTGGGTAATGTTATCTTGTTCACAGTTACAAGAATCCTGCTCCGAGAGGCGACAGGTTTCAAGTTTCTAATATGTATATAAAGTTTCACTGCACAATGGCTCTTTTGTCTCGAGCAAACAGAACACTCCCCTCCTTCTTTTTCTCCCTTCTCTTGTAAAAAAAAAAAAATGCATTCATGTTCTTGTGGGGCTGTGAGGACTCAGGTTTCTGCTATCTTTGTGTGCCATGTCGTCACTCGCCCCTGCAAGTTGAAATGTTCATCTTGCACAGGCAGGCGCGCTGCCAGGGCTGCTTCCAGCCATGGATTAGGGAGAATCCAGGAAACAACAGCCTCCTGACAACACAGCAGCATGACAGGTAACTGAAGTTGCAGTGTGGACAGAGGAGGCAGACGATAATTACAGAGCTTTTTGTTTTCTGGGAACTCTTAGCTGGCTACTTAAGTGCCTGATCTGAAATCTGCGCCTTGTAATTACAGTAGAGGGGCCCATCAGGGCAAAGGTCTCGGTGGGGATTATTCTCCTCTCCTTGTTCCCTCGGTGTGTGAGCCCACCTACCCCTTCTTCTTCATGTTCAAAACAAAGTATTCTCAGCCGGAGTAGGATCAGGAATAAGCTTTCTCCTAGTCTGAATGTCTAGTGTGCACCGTCGCATTTCACACATCCTGCGTGATCCCAGGACCACTGAGATGAGAGAAGCATGACCTGCGCTTAGTGTGTTTGCCTATTTCCTTTCTCTCATCCCTCCCCCTTTCCCTAGCTCCTTAATACTCCTGCTCCTCGTGCTGACTGAGAGATTTGTGTTCATTATGACAGGATTGTCACAGTGATGAGAGTGAGGCATGGCGTGTGTCACGTCCACTCGATGGGGACTTTTTGGCACCATGTCTGCAGAGATGGTGTTTGCGGCTCTAGGTGAAGTCGGCCTAAACACCACCAAAATGTGTCACCATGTTGATGGAAGAATGCCAAGAGATTTGCTGGCAGAGTACCGGGGATAAACCTTTGCAATGCCTTAGCACATAAACGTATCATTGTGCCAACAAATAGAAAGCGGCACGTGAGGAAAGAAGACATAAAATAAAGGATGAACCAGCCAAGCATTGGGGCACCGTAGAAGAGGTCATGAAAAGCGTCTAACCTCCAGACACTGAAACAGAGATCTAGCAGTCAACATCGGATAGAGCCGACGTCTTTAAGCTGCTAGCCCTCTTAATAGATTCTTAAGCACTGGCTTTAATGCATGTTAAACCAGGATTACCCAATCAATTATGGTCAGTACAAACAAGGTTTACTTAAAACAGTACATTTTTCTTGTTGGGAGGCTAAAAGCATGCTATATAAAAGGGGTAGCACTGCTGCTGATGCAAAGAGCAGTCCAGACAGGGTCACGATGACCCTGCGCAGCGAAGAGTTCAGTCCTTACACTTGGTGGAAACACATGATGTCACACACACAGCATGTTGTGTTTATGGATGCAACGCATGACAAGTTTGAAGTTTTGCAATCAGAGCCAACAAAAGTATGACCAAGTGACAAAGGGAAGATGTTGAAATTAATTTTCTTGCCTCCGCCGGCTGACAGTTGTGACATATACGTGACATTCGTACACGCTTGTGAGGCAACTCTGCCCCGCTGGTAGAGCGATGAATACTGCGAGTATTTCAGTAGGTGTGGAGGACTGTGGGACTTGTTTAGCCCTCAAACTCACATACTCGCCCTTTGTCTGAACTCGGCTTTTGTTGACATTTTAATCACAATCAACAGCTGTAACCTCCTTCACAATGCCCAGCAAGTAGAAGCACATATACTTGCCAAACCAGATCCCTGCACTCATGTGTGTCTGTGTTTACACATTTTCTCTCGCCCATGTGAATCATCACACACCCCGTACATACTGAGAACACATCCTGAGAAGCTGGTGGTTTATTATAGCCAGCGCGTATGATTAGAAGACGGGCTGCTTGTGTTCTGGGAGGCAGCAGCACGTGTGTGTCATTTCATAAAAAAAAGGCTGTGCGATGGCTTTGAATGGGCTTGTGTGTCACTTTGACTCTGCACACGTGTCAGTCCTTTAGAGAATAGACGGGTATGTTGAGAATCTTGCAAGTCATGACACTCGTTCTCTGTCTCACACGCACACATACACACACAAGTGCTTCCTTCCTCATTCATTACGTTTTCCCCATGTTGTTGGTCAGTGGTGAGTGACTGGTGAGTAACAGCCCTCTCATATGTAAAAGGTCAGCAGGAACAAACGGGTAAGCTGCCTTTTGAAGGCAACTGTACCTGTCAGTCAGGTAGCCATTTGTGAACGTGTCAATGTTGAAGACTGAGACAGTGGAGTGGAGTCATTGCAATAAAAGCTGCAAACAATCAGGGCTTTGAACGTGAATACTAATACTCGTAGTAATGACCTCAGCCAACCTCTGGGGGCCGGTTGAATTGTTTGCTGACAGTGGTTATGGAATCACTGCTGCGATCCGAATGGTACAGAAACAATGTGATGAATAAAAATCCACTCAGGCAATGTTTCCTTAATGGCCAGGACAAAAGGTGATTGAAACACACCCTGTTGTTTGTGAACAGGAAACCAAGTGCTGGGGAGCTCAATACTTAGAATATTATTTTTTCTCAGTACTCGTTTGCCTCGTGATGTAACCTGGCCAGTCTAAAAGGCAACTTGGTCCCAGTTTCTAAATGAATCTCATTTAAGAACCAATGAGAGTCCACAGATAGGATTCCATAATTAGCTTAAGATGGTTGCTGCAACCAGATCCACTGTGTTAATGACAACACAGCCCTGTGAAAAGCATCATTGTTCTCAAGATAATTGTCCTTTTAGTTAACGCGGCGCGGCAAGGGCTCTCCTTGTTAAAGGAGCTGACTGAGACCAAGGACAGCCGGAGGCAGCAAAGGGAACGGGATTGATACTGGCCCGGTGCCCATTGTGACAAGCCCACTTGTGCCCTCTGCTGAAATCCCCTTGGTATGCTGTGGAATTAGCTGTCCCTAGGGTGTGGCACCAGGGGGACGGTCATTAATTATATTCCCTGAGTCTTAACGAATGAAAAGCAATCAATAAAAAAGCAGATGTATGCAAATAGCATGCAGATTAAGCTGCATAATGACATGTTATTTTGTTGGCAGAGCAAAGGTGGGGGGGAAGTAAAGATGGAGATACGGAATGTGTCAAATTAGCAGTCTTGTCTTATGCTGGAAATGTGCAGTGCAGAGGCATCAACATCCTGCATGACTTTGCTACATTAGTTAGCCGTCTATTTGAGCAGTGTTTTGATCTGTGAACCCACACTGTTTCATTAGCCTGTTAGATTCTATCTCAGCTCTGATCATTTTCATTTTATGTTTCTGCAAGAGACAGGGAACAGAGACTCTCAAACAGGAAATGGTGTGAGACCTTGGGGTTGTTTCGACAACCAGCTGCAGTTTTAGCAAGGTAGGTTCATTTTGCGGGAGGTTTGGAGGTGGCGTTGGCGGTACTGAGGGTTGGGCTAAAGGGAAATCAGGAAAGGTTAATTCACCTGCTTGAAACTATGCACTGAGTTCGCCATTGTATTCAGCCAGCTGGAGCTGTTGGAAACACTATAGCTGCCTTTAAGCAGAGGGAGGGCAGCCAAGAATTAACTGCTGCCTCATTCTGGCAGCCGCCAACGGTGCTGTCTGCCTTCATTCATGGCCAGCATGAGAGGGCGAAAAGGGAAGAGAAGAAAATGTGTCTCAGAAACCTGAAAATAATTTGGAATGAAAGGAACAGAGGTGTCGAGAATCATGTTTATACTGTGTACAGTGTGTTCAAGTAGAACGCACAACACTAAATGCATTTTGTCAAAGGAGAGTACAGGACTTGTTGGTCAGTAGAGTTCATTTCATGGCCTCTTTGACCACTTTGAACCTATACTATAGTGTGCATTGACGCAGCAATACCATCAAATTGGCCATGTGGAGGCTTCACCCGAGGGGTCTAATTGTTCATGTTATACTTTAAATGTGACTGGCATCAGATTTCAGTGCACTGGAAGTAAATGTGGATACTTACACGTGTCCGTGTGTGTTTATCAGATTTGACGTTGTGCTAAAGTGATAAAGAGAAGAATTTAATAATTCAATGACTTAATTATTTCATTTTCTTGCCACATAGTGTCTCCTTCAGCACAGAATCCACTGTCTCACTTCAATGATGTAAAAGTAGGAGGAAATGAGAGGGCACCCTGAATAACGTGTGTCTGACCACATATGAAAGTGACACGGGTCTAATTTGAAAACTCCGATTTATGCTGTCCATCGTAAAAAAAATCCAATATGGGAACATTTGAACAAAAACATTGGACTTGAGAGGACTTTTGTCAGCTGTGGACTCTATGAGACAAATCCACCAGAAGCAGGTTGTGTCTACCATCGCTTCCTGTCATGGTGTCTCAACCTGTGTCTCATTGTCACACTACCATCACTACAGTGAAACCTAAGACAAAGGCACCTCAAGAGGCCAGGACAGTCCATCGAGAGGCCAGGGAACAGGTGGTGACCCTTTGCAGCCTGGGAGTATATTATTGACCAGTGTCCAGCAGCCAGATTGATTACTTTATTGTATTGCCATGAACCTCAGTGGCCAGAGACCTCTGGTTGACCCAGGCAAGACAGAGCATCGCAGTGACCCTCACCTTAGGTAAAGAGTTATGTGGCTTTGACCTGCTCCCTCATAGGAAGGTCTTGACCTACTCAGCCAGTGGCTTGAGTGCAGAGCAAAAGTGAGCTCATGCTTTAACCTCCCTGATGTCAGCATAGGTAATAGAGAGGCTGCAAGTGTGTGTGTGTGTGTGTGTGTGTGTGTGTGTGTGTGTGTGTGTGTGAGTGGGGGCAGGCCAGGGTCTTGAAGGGGACATGGCTTGTTTACAGACTGGTTTCACTACATATGTAATGAAATGCTTCTGTGTCTTCACATGCCATGACAAAGATGACACTTCCCATTGGTGAATTCACAACGACTGTGTTACATTCAAGTGCTTCTGTTGTTGGAGCAGGAAGAACAATGGCGGCAGAGACTCGATTCATCCTCAGATTATTGGTGAATAATCCTGCATTTCTTGCCACCATGTCATGAAATGTCAAAGGTTATCTCATCTTGGCAATTTGTGTATCTCCTCCTCTATCACTCCCAGCTAAAGGTCCAAATGGACAGTTTGTGGTGAAGGGAGGGGTTGTTTTTATGAAACCCTGCAATGATGAATGGGGTTTACACATACTTATATATTGAAAAGGGAACATAGAAAACTTGAGTGTGCTTTTCATTAAATATAAGGTGAGTATATTGCAAATAGAGTCTCACTTTCTGGGCTTAAAGCCAAAGCTATGGTCTGTAAAAAAAAGTCTGCGCCCCCCTGCATCACTTCTGACTTCCACTTAGCTGACAGACAGAATATCTGCCAGGCATTTCTTTTTCCTTTTTTTTTTTTTTCTTTCCTCCTGTGCACTACATACTCTTTAGTTGTCAGCTGCAGCCTCTCATCACAAAAAAACCAATCCTGCACTCACCAGGTTGGATAAACAGCTGTGATGCTTTTCCTCTCTCTTAGTCATTGTCTCTACGTTATTTGTTTACTTCTTCAGAGGAAGAATCGCAACATTTCCATCAAAACAGGCAGGGTGAGAAAAGGACGGAGATTTTTAACAATGTATGAGCCCATCCGAGCTCGTCTACCCATGAACATCAATAACATCTTGCCACTTAACAATATGGAAATATTTTTTTTATCACCCTGTTTAGCATTTGTTTACTTTCTGATAAATAGGAGGCATGTAGAGTGGAGAGGAGCTGATTTGCTTTCTGTTTGAAATGGATGCTGTAGTCCTGTTTAAAAACAGGCTGTGAATGCAAATTTGAGTCTCGGTAAAACCTGTAATTGTATTTTCTTTCAGTAAAGGCAACGTTCAGATAAGTGAAAAGTCAAACATTCGCCACAGTTGACCATTAGTTGTCTTATCAACTCAAGCCCACGCTTGGTGGTCGATTGTTTTCACAGTTTTATTTTAAAAAAGAAATAAGTTTGTCGTCCGCAGCAAAATGCACAGGTTTTATGGATGCAGGGGTATGCGTGACCGCACCCATGCAAGTACAGGCGCTGTGGCTAATAACTGATAATGATACGGTGATGGATGGGACAAACAGATGTTCCAGCAAATAACACCCTCTCCAACCAAACAACCCCCTCCTCCCACTTCCACAACCAGCGCTTTCGGTTTTTATAAATGTGATTCATAACCGTGCACGCTGTCAACATGAGGCAACATTCATTAGGACCTGCACTCCATCACCCACCCTCGTCTCACACTGTCCCAATTAACACTCAGCCCCCCATTACATTGATCGGCAGTCGTGTAGTATCTGTTGGGTGGGCCGTGAACACATTGATCACATTGACTCATCATGTGAACCATGAGAAAATGTTGAGTTGCATATTTGTAACTCCCAACGGCGGATTTAAAAAAAAAAAAAAAAGTGTAGTGGACACAAAGCCGTTGGTGTTGGCGTGTGTGTGTGTGTATTATTTCAGTGTGTGCGTTTATATTAACGCCAGGCGTGGCTCCGCCCATGTTCGACAGGTGTCAGTACTCTGACTTGTATATCGTTTTAATGACCTAATCGGCACACGCCACACCGACGCTATATTCTTTGGGGGCCGTCTCGACAGAAGTGGTGTTTGCCTCTACATTTAATCCTCCGTACACACACACACACACACACACACACACACAGATAGCCTGTCAAAGGGCAAACCACTGCCCTAGCTCCTGAAGGTGCACCTGGCATCTGTGAGCCTGCTCCAATTACATCTGCCCAATTACAGGTTATGAACCAATTAGTCACCCTCTCATTTTACACTCGCTCGTCACCGCGCAAATTTGGGAGCATCTGTTCAGGTCCTAACATTGACAACGTGACAAGATCACTGGTCAGGACAGTTTAAACTGTCAATTTAGGATTTGTAGTGAATGCTCCACCTCACATTCTTACTGACATGTTTGTTCGTGCACATGTTCATTTTTTGGTATTATTATGACTGTGGTTTTATGTCGTTCATGAGTTGTAGATGTAGTTGTAGATGTGTGTGCTCACCAGCTCACAGCTCAGTCCTGTGTGTAACCTCATTGTATGGGGGCGTTGGTAGCCTGTGCTTTCTTTGCCCAAACAATGACGTCATTCATTATTATTATTATTTTTTTTAAATGTGTCTCTCTGTAGCAGGGTCTGCTGAATCTAATTTGTGTGTGTGTGTGTGTGTGTGTGTGCTTCCAGGAAGTCTTCTAAAGCAGTTAATCAGTCAATCGTGCATTTTTGTCTCTTTAGTGTTGGGTCTTTTCTGTTTCACTCCTCCCTTGCTCCCTCCAGTCGTGTAATATGTCAGCTGTCAAATTATTGCTGTCGTCCTCCTCGCATATTTGCTTTTTTTTCCCTGCAAAAAAAAAGCACCTGTGATTGGTTTGAGCCCTTAATCCTGAAGCTAATTAAGCGGAAAGCTAAGTTACAGTAAGGTCGAGCTGTACCTGGACATTGCTACTCCCTTCACTCTCCAGTCTCCATTTCCAGCTCCGCAGAACAGGACATCAGTTCTTGACCTTACGCGAGCAATCTCTATTTCTCAGGTCTAAAACCAAACCCCTGCTAGTTTGATATGTTTTCACATTCCCAAATCAATGTCTCCCCAAACCCAGAGATGCTCATGTACTGAAGTTCCTGTCCTCTGAGGAATGTGTTGGTTCTCTGGCAGGGTTTGACCTTCAGACCCCACTCTCACGTGATTGAAATTCCACACACACACACACACACACACACAGTACGTTCAGACAACAAACACACTCCCAACTACTTTTATCTCCTCACTCTGAAAGAACCTACACCACTTCAAACTGTAGCACTACCCAGAAGCCCCTGCAGATAAGTGAGCCCAAAAATACATCCCAGCAAACACCAATATCATTATGTTTTAATTTTATTTTGAGGCGTTTGACTCCAGTGTGGGGATCTACCTCCACCCCTGCTGGTGCTCAGCATGCTGCCCAGCTGGGGCCCAGATGTGGCAGCCATGTCATTCAGAAGAACCGGGAGGCAGAAGATAAGAGGCATCCGAGGTCTGCTCCTTGGTTTTTGGTTCTGTTCCGCAGTGATTCAACTCAATGTTGCGGTCAGCGCGATCTGAACTTTGACAGCCCCTGTCATGCTTAATGCCTCACTTCCCAAATACAGCTCAGTGGAGCTGATTTATATCTGCCAGGTGCTACAGTGTGCGAGCAGCTCCGGGATGACAGGAGGCATGTGGCCATTTCATTAAGGCAAATGAACAAGGGCCGCAGTGTGTGCATGTGTATGTGCAGATGAAGGACTGGTCTCTCTCAAATAGAACTGCACACGCCGTAGCTGTCACAACTTACAAACCAGATTTGGAGAGGAGAGGGGGGAAGTGGAACTTATAAACACGCTTAGAATACCCCAGTGCTGTTTTTGCGTTTCATTTGTCTGTTTCCTCTCTTTTCCCTCAGCCAAAGAGATAGCGGTTTTAAATTCTTCCTCTAGCCCTCGGGCAGCTGCCTCCCCAGATCCTAGTGCCTATACTTGTAGACAGCAAAGTTTGGGTGCTGCTCGGCGCTGCAGGCAGCTTGAAAGTTCCTATCTGTTGATTTCCCTTCATCTTTAATCAGAAGGTTCTGCTGCAGTCCAGAATGTCTTTGCTCTGTTCTGTTCTTACACACTTCTTCTTCTTCTTCTCTTGTCTCATCGGTGCCACACCCACACTCACACAGCTCAAATACACTATATAGGAAGAGCCGTTTCCATTTTTTCAGTTGAATTTTAGACTGAGGTCACATTCCGCTGTCGGTTGCCATCAGCAGCTCGGCCTCGCATTCATCAGTCTAACATCTGTGGCTCAGAGCACATTTACTGCGTATGAACGCTTACAATGACAACCGCAGACGGCCTGTTGTTCTTTCAGTCACATTTAACCTCCATTTCCTGCCAAACTGTAGCATTTCTTTTTTTTTTTTTTTTTCACGCATAGGTCTCTGAGCACTGTGGTCGGCTTTGTCAGTGCTCGACGCAGCTACAGAAATCCTGTTTGATATTCTTTACACACTTCAGAGTCAAGTGTTGAGGTGTCTTTCAGCAATGCCCTCCAGGCCACCTTGTTATACATTTAACAAGTTGTTTCCTCTTTTGTTTCTCTTGTCTTCTCTTCTCTGTTGACAGTTCGGCGTCACCGCTCCGCTCAGAAGGAATGTACATCAGTTTCCAAGGTTTGCTTTGGAATCTGTCCTTGTAAACCATAGGGCAAGAGCCGCTCTTCTGTTCACATGACAATTGCACTGAGATGTGATTTATGAATGTTCTGTTTAAAGCAGTGGGGTGTTTCATCTTCACTTCAAACCCGTGTTCAGTGGCGTTTAGTTCATGTAGATGCAGCATTTCTGCTTTTCTCTGAAAAGAAAAATGCATTATATGGCTGTAATAGCTTACGAAATACGAACAAGTGGCCGTGTAAAAACAGTGCCAGTGTGTGCTAACAGGCAGTGCTCGCTTCTTTGGCATGACATAACTGGTATTTTGTAAAAATATTAGAAAACATTGATATCCATTAGGAAAGGACTCAGATCATTTCCTCTGTAAGGGCCTTAGCTCAGCAGAGAAGAATTTGGGCCAGGCCTTGAAAAAAAAAAAAAACCCTGCTTGTTGCATTTCCTTTCATAGTCTTTGTCATTAATGATTTTAGCAAATGTGAAAGAGGGAGCAAAGGTCTTCAAAGTACCCCTCTAATTATTTATCCAGGATATCCTACTCTAGAATTAGAGGTCACCATTGGCTCTTATGCTTTTTTTCTGAAAAGAAATCATTTCCACAGAACGGTTTCACCCCCCCCCCCCCCACACACACACACACACCCTCTCTCTCTCACATTCTGTGTGTGTGTGTTCATGTGACTCACACACATGTCTGGGGATTTTGTGTGTGTGTGTGTGTGTGTGTGTGTGTGTGTGTGTGCTGTGACTGGTCTCAGTACGAGGTGCTTAAAAGAGATAGTAAATAGCCATTTTCCACACATAACACTGCATGACTGTCCACCTCTTTGCTCTCCCCCATGACCACATTACTCAGGGTTCT
>CAAKHB010007313.1:246779-281329 GCA_901007665.1 Aeoliscus strigatus
TTATTGGGCTTCCAATCAATAATGTGGCTTCTTCAGGTTTAATATTTCAATAGTATTGATCATGCTAACAACTGTGTTTGCGGTTGGCTTGCGTTAACTGCAGCGCTGCTGGAAGGTGTGTGTGTGTCTGTTTGGCATTGTGTTGCTATGTTTTTAAGCAGAAATGATGAATATGTACTTTATGTTCTGACCTAAAACATTGACATATAAGTTGTGGTCATCAGTTGAGTTAATCATATCTACCACTTGTCACTGCAGAATAAACCAGCAAACTGAGAGTGTGTGTATGTGTGTGTGTGTGTGTGTGGACTGTGGTTTGTACATTTCACTGCCAGGTTGGGTCAGTGTGCTTGCTGCAGATATAGATAACATTAATAATGAATGGAAATGAAGGTTTTGGGGCTCAAAGTCATTGATCAGCACCCCCCAACACACACACACACACACACACACACACCCCTATACACTCATACACACCCCCTGTCCCTGACCTTTCATTGGACACATCTGTAGCTCTGACTTGCGTACAAAGTATCTAGTGTCCTCCGTATTTCTGCATTCCACACTATGGGAAAGTCGTAGCTGCTTGTGAAGTTGCTTGTCCAACTGTTTCAAATCATTTAATGTCCATGTCTCTCGGTCTAAAACGGCAATGTGTATCTAACTACTCTGATAAGTATAAAGGAGGCAGCACGAAGTGCACGAAACCTCATACTCCCTTTCTCGCTCTTCTGTTTCTCAGACGCCCTGCTGTTTGAAGGTGTGTGTGTTTGAGGGTGTGTACTAGTTGCACCAGGTTGCCTATGAGCTAGGGTTAGTTTATGCTTGATGAGTGTACATCAGTGTCTTAATTTCAGGGATAATCTATTCAGTTACATATTACAAAGCTTTATAAATGCATCGCATGGTATCGTCCAGTCTCTCTGTGTGGCGTGTAACTAAATAAACGAATGAGGCTGCTGTTGCTTTTGCAGTCATTTTTCTAACACAAATATTTTAAATGTGCGCATATAAAAATAGAATGTGCTGCACCCTTATACGGAGTGAAATTCTGTGAGCCTTCACACATTTGTACTCCTTGTCTACCCCTCTCCCATGCTGGTAGCTAATTGTAGGGAGATCGGGAGCTTCCCGCTGTGTGTACGCTGCTTTCCTTTGCTTTGCTGTCCCACCAGGTCCCACCATCACTCCTCACAACCCAGTAATTAGCCCACAGCTAATTAACTACTTTTAATTACACCAGCACGCTGTTTCTATCGCACCACGTGAAGCTGAGGAAACACTCTCTGGTGTAAATCCCCTCGCGGAGGCTTTTGGCAGACAGCTGAGTTTGATCAGTTCATTTAATCACAACTGCCCCGTGTACAAGTGACATGCATCTCTACACTATGACTGACTGCTGTTTTGCCTTATTTTCACTTATTTTCTCAGCAGGATGGGTTGATTAGCACAAATTGGAGAATCCTGCCTTCTATATTTTCCGTGACATGACAGAAGCTGGCTTCTTGTTTCAGTTTTGCTGTCTCATCAAATACCATGATGTGCCACACACACACACACACACACACTACTACCACACTACTCTGCTCACACACTCACTTGTATATACACCCATCACTGTTGCTTCCTGCCTCAGACTCACACCGCCATAGCTATTTCTGGTCCACCGACTGATAGTCCTACTGAAGATCATTGATTTTACGGGAAGCCCTGTTTACAGTCTGAGTGCCATCGACCTGAGGTGACTTTTTGCCTCGTGCACTTGGAGCAACACTGGAGCACCCTTAAGTCTGCAATAGCATAGCAGTAACAAACAAGCAACAACCGTGGTGGGGATCAAATGGAACACACAATGTACTGCACATAATTACACACAGCTCAATCTGGCTCATTGAAAATAACATCTGACTATCAACTGGATAGATATTAGATTGTGTCGGCAGTAGATAGACTGCGTCGCTCTTTGTCCACCAGAAAGAAGACATATTACACTTAGTTATTGAAACACTCACTCCAACACTTAATTCAACTTCTTGTTATTCCCTAGGGGAGCATCCGCTCATGGAGAAATCTTCACAGACATTTTTTAAGAAGCCATTTACGAAGCAATGTTGGTTAGAAATGACTTGATTCACAACAGTGCAATGCATGCATGCTTTTATTGGTCGTAATTTAGAACGAACTTCGGAGGTAAAGCTGTGCCCCAGGACTACACCGGTTCCCCCATCAATGAGCATGTCCCTGGTGCAACATCAAAGGCCCTCTCCTGCTTTATCAATATGAACCCTTCCTTCCCACATCTTCCTGTAACTTGCTTAGCGTTCACGCCATTGATTTTCCAATAAGCGCCCCTTACCCTGCGGTGGCTGGCCGGGCTCTGACAAGACACTGCCCGGCAACATCACTGAGGGGCACATGAAGACCAGATCTCTCCTGTTATTAGGGGTCCTCTAGGTATACTGGAGTGTTTTTCCATTTTAAACAGTTGTTCCGTCACTGCTGAGAGAAATACGAGTCAGCGCTGCATCATGCTCATATCCTGCGAGTACTTATAGATGTGGCTGAGTCAAAGTTTCTTTCTTTAGGAATGCATTTGAGGCAAGGTAAATCTCTCAGGCAAGTGACTCAGTATTCTTATAATTCTGATGACCCCCCCCAGCTTCGTCGAAATGAAATACCCCTAATGAAAGGACATATTACTTATGTCATTTTGCAGTCTGTACTAACTGGAAGCGCTGATCATATATCAGGTCCAGGCTCAACCTATTTGTTGGGGCAGTGGGGGGGCACAACCCTATTCACATCGAGTATTGTAAAGGCAGGTGGCAGCAGGACTTAGTTCTATACTGCCCCTCAGATCAGTGTAGGAATTCAGCCTTTTCTTCCCTCTCATTATGTCTTATTGTTGGTTAAGTCTTGTTATGGCTGCATGCCGCCTGTTTATTGTGATGTCAGTGGGCCCACATTTAAAATAACGCTACGGCTGAAGGAGAAGCTATGGTGAGATAACTTGTTGTGTGCAGAGGAAAAATGACACCTCATTGCAAGTATATAACCTCACTGTCCTATTCACTTAGTCATATTCTGTGGACGGTTGCATAGGTTTGATTTGCGGTTAATAACACAGTCAGCATACAGAGATATCAGCCTCCTCCATTTCCGCCCTTCTTCGACCGCGACTCTGTCTGTCTCCCAGACTTGTTTAGTGCCTTCCAGAGATTAAAGCTTTTCCTGTCTTAAACAGGTGTCACTGAGCCAGGCAGACCTCTGAGAGAAAAACAGCGTTATATCAGTTGGCCCATCTGCGACTTACTGACTCCAGACAATCCCATTGCTCATCAGTAACCACTGCAGGTTATTGAATTACACCATCTTGATTTTAAAGGGCAATCCTGTTTTCTGTAAGCAGTGGACACACACCACAGTGGTGCAGAGCTCCAGTGCTGATCAAGAGTCATGTGTTATTCTGTCTCCCACTAATTGCTTCAGGTATCATCCAGCAGTAATGGAAATGGATGGGTACATATCCCCAGTACAGTGCACTGTAGCTACTCTATTCAAACACTTTAAGACAAGATGAGAGTACAGAACTTTGGAGGTCATGGTGGATCAAACTTTTACATGTGGATCCAAGGCCTGCTAGGGGTCGACAGTATTATTTTGGGGGAACAAAATAGAGGAAGTCTTTACTCCTTTACTCTCTCACTGTGATTTTAACTCCAATGTAAATGCAAAATGAGACAGTAAGTGCTCGATGCACCAGTCTGTTTAATAATGATGGCTAGTGGTGTCCTCTGTGTCATTATGAGATGCAAAAAAGTATTTCAGTACAAGGGAGTGATGTATTTGATGATATGGGACAATATCATCTTGGCAAGCTACCATTTTCTGTTTGTTTTCCCTGTTAATTGAGAATACTGCAGACATCTCTAAAGCATGTCTGACTGAATGAAGCTATTCAGCCAGTTGCACTTTTAAATTTTATATGCAAAGCACGACAAGAGTCATCAATGGTACTGTCTGAGTGTAAAGAAAATAATCAGGTGGACAGAAAATGTCTGTTCCAGGGTTTTAATGACAATGCTACGTGTAATCTTTGCAGTCACATTTGAAGGCTTTCATATTTCCTGTATATTGTTATAGTTCTACTTTATTACTTTGTCCACAATGCGCTTTTGGCCTGAGGTCTCAGGTGTGTTGCGTGGGAGAGAAGCTTCATCAGACATTCATGAAGAGTGAGACAGACATTATCAATCTCTCCTCTCCCGCAGTGGTTAATATGTTACGGTGTGAGGGTAGATTCCATCCTGATCACAGCTGAAATTTGCATCTGTAAGTAAATAAGTAAATAAATCAAGCACAAGCAATGAATGTGCTAATCAACCGGGAGATGGCAGTGAGTTTGGTGCTGGGAAACTTTGTTCATATAATATTCAGCAGTGGTGGGTTAAAGGGCAGGCCAGAGTTATTGGTTTCAGCCCGATTGCCCCCTTTAATCAATGTTTGCTGCATCCTTCTAATAGAATTATTAACTCAGCAGTATCTTGCGTTATCATTTTATCTCGTCTATCCTCGTATAAATTGCAGCTTATGTTGGGCCTCTCAGATGCTCAAGGAATAGCCAGCTCCGAAATGCTCAGCTCACATTTATTATTTCAGGGGCAGAAGATGGCTGGATTTTTTTAAACCACACTGAGTGGGGAGGTTGTAGGATGCAAAATCTAACACAGCTGGAATCATGTCCCAACCCAGCTTATGTATTTTTGTGGGGAAAAAAATGCCTGCCTTATATAGCCATAGTTGGAACCACTACAAATGTCTCAATAATATACAAATATGTGTGCAACTTTTAAAAAGTGTGATGCTGGTAATATTGTTAGGAAGAAATTACATGGAAGTTTTGTTTTAAAGTAGCTGCAATCTGATGATGCAGATAAAATTTTCCATTTTTACTTAAAGTTATGTAAATGTCTGACTTGCTGATGGGTGGTCTCTGAGTGTCTAATTATCTCACAACCAATCTACTTGGTCCATTACATTATCATGTTTCTTCTTTTTTCTGACTGCGAGGCAATTAAAATGGGATGTAGGATTTGCAGAATATAATTTTAAGGGTGTTGTTTGAAAGGTGAAGATAAAAGATGGTACCTTTCTAGTATTTGAGGGGAATGAGTCATCAGCTCCTCATTAGTGCTTGTCTTAGGTATTGTGTTTGAGTACCTAATCTTGCATAATGAGCATGGTGTCATTTTTGCAATAATAAGTGAGTTTTTGCTCACATCAGATGTGTCATCCAGTTTCCCTTTTGAGATCACTGAAACCAGTCTCCTCTTCATATATTCTCTGTATCTAATCTTTTCTTCATATTTCATGTTTCGAAAGAGTGTATACACCATTCACACAGAATTATTTATGCAGGTATATCTAAATTCTGAAAATAACTTATCGGCTTCTATCTTTGCAGGCCTGGATGCGATGACCGCCTCATGTAGGCATCAGCATGGACAGCTGTGAGTCTCCCGTGGTTTCTGGGACAGACGATGGGCTAAGCTCTTCCCAGCAGCAGCAACCACCACAACCCTGGAACGAACGCTCAAGCTTGCAGGTTCCTTGCACCAGTCAGGCCCATTCCCTGGACACCCTTTCTTTCTCTGCTCCTTACCCTCCTCAACCCGAAAACCCTAGTGCTCCTCATGACGGGGTGAGAGAATTACAGTCCCAACAGCAGCAGCCAAAACAGACATCGTCCCAGGTCCACTGTGATAGCTCTTCCACTGGCCAGCTGCATTCCAGAAGAAAGGGTTTTGAGGTTGCAGAGCAAGACGGAGTGAGCTGTGGAGAAGAGGAGGAATCTGAAGATTTAGATGAAATGGAGATTGACAGCTGTTTCCCAAGTCTTCAACCTTTTCCTGGTGTGACAATGGCTCCAGGGGGAGTGGGCATGCCAACTCTTCTGCGTCATCAGCCCACACAACAGCAGGGAGTGCCTGAGAGTGGGAGTGAGGAAGGAGAGGAGGAAGAGGACGAGGAGAGCAGTGATGTGGAGAACCTGGATGGAGAGATAGTCTACCAACCAGATGGCTCAGCCTACATCGTAGAGAGCCTCAGTCAGCTGATCCAAAGTGGTGGGGGCATGGTACCCGGCTTGCTTCCCACAAACTCTCTCACTAGTGGGGGAAAACAGGGAGACCCTCCTGGGACTTCATCCTCAGTCTACCCTCAGATCATCAATACTTTCCACATAGCCTCGTCCTTTGGGAAGTGGTTTGGCAATTCAGATCAAGGTTTCCCCAATACCTCAACCATGACAGGCCTCAGCCCTGTCCTGCACAGTTTTCGTGTCTTCGATGTGCGGCACAAAAATAACATGGATTACCTGAACAGTGATGGGTCTGCCAAGAAGTCCTGCGTATCCAAAGATGTTCCCAACAACGTGGATTTCTCCAAATTTGATGGGCTGGCTCTATATGGCAAGGGTAAGCCAATTCTCATGTGTTTCATCTGCAAGTTGTCCTTTGGCTATGCGCGTTCCTTTGCCACTCATGCCGTCCATGACCATCGCATGACCCTGTGTGAGGATGAGCGGCAGTTGCTAGGGGACAAGCATGCATCTGCCATCATTCAGGGCATTGGTAAAGACAAAGAGCCTCTCATCAGTTTTCTGGAACCAAAAAATAAGAGCACCCCCCTGCCACCCACCCTGCTTCCCATTAACTCCGCCCAGAGCTTTTATGGTACATTTAGTGGCGTCAATCTGGACTCTGGAAGTAGCAGTGTTGGCAATGAGACCCTTGCAAACAAAGACTCTGATTCCGATGTCCACCACCAACAGCAGCAGCAGCAAACCCAACTAAGCTCAGCCCGGTCTAAAGACGAGTTGGGCATTCCCAAGACATCCACTCTTACCTCTTCCCCAGGCTCTGCCAAAGACTCAAGTTCCCTGCCAAGACAGGTAGGGAGAACAGAAGAGCCTTCTGGGAAAGAGTTGGCATGCAAGGGAGAGGATGGTGCTAGTGAAGGACATGAGAACAAGGCACACCTATCGAGCCAGATGGGGTGTTCAGAAGAAGAAGACGAACTGTTATTAGGGGAGGAGGATGCCACAATGGAGGCAGAAAGTGCAGCAGAAACTTGTGGTGGTAACAGTAGCAGTGGTGGGGATGAAGCAGGGGAACCAGCTGTCTCAAACCAAAGCATTTCCAAATCTCCTTTATCAATGCCTAGTAGCATTCTTCAGCCTTCTGCCTGCTCCTCTGCAGTCAGTTCCACACTCAACAGCAAAGCCCCTGCTTCCACTTCCACCTCTGTCAAGGAAGAAGGTTCATCTACAGATGGTGTGGGGAGAATGTCAGAGCTCCCACTGAGCTTTAACTGCCAGGGACCCACTGTTCCCATGGCAATGGCAGCAGCCTCTATCAGAAGGAGTGAGGATGACACTGCTGGCACTTCCTCCTCACCTCTGTCCTCCAATGCTGCTGCTGATGAAAGTGCCAATCGAGATAGTGCCACAGCTCCAGAACCAAATGATTGCCCAGTAGAGGAAGAGGAGGAAAATGGATCGCTTTTGCAGCACCACCACATGCACCATCATCATCATCACCTGCATCCTTCATCATATGGCCACACTCACCCACACACTGCGGGCCCCTGTGAAATGGCGGGGATTAGCGACTGTTCTCAGAACCATGGACCTGGTGGCAGTGGAGGAGGAGGGGTAGAATGCCCCAAATGTGACACTGTTCTTGGCTCCTCACGCTCCTTGGGTGGTCACATGACCATGATGCATTCACGCAACTCATGCAAGACACTCAAGTGTCCCAAATGCAACTGGCATTACAAGTATCAACAGACTCTGGAGGCCCACATGAAAGAGAAGCACCCAGACTCTGGAGGCTCATGTGTGTACTGCAGCAGCGGACAAAGCCACCCGCGTCTGGCTCGTGGAGAAAGTTACACCTGTGGATACAAGCCTTTCCGATGTGAGGTATGTAGTATCATATGTTACTTAAAAGAAAGTTGTCTTTTGTTGCCATAAATACTACTGTATATGTGTTATGATCGATGAAATTCTTAACACATGATTGATTGGTTACACAGTTCAAGACACTATTTCCAATATTTTCCAGGTTTGTAACTACTCAACCACCACAAAGGGTAACCTAAGTATCCACATGCAGTCAGACAAACACCTGAACAACATGCAGACACTGCAGAATGGAGGTTCTATTGGATCAGCACAGGAGCAGGTCTTTGGACATGCACCAGGTGGAGTGGTGGCTGTCCCCTCAGTTACCCAGGCCAGTAGCCATCACCCTCCCCACCACCACCCCACACAGTCCTCCTCTCATGTGGCTGGACCATGTGGAGCCCCCTCACCCACCAAACCGAAGAGCAAACCGACCTGGCGGTGTGAGGTATGTGACTACGAGACCAATGTGGCACGGAACCTGCGTATCCACATGACCAGCGAGAAGCACATGCACAACATGATGCTACTCCAACAGAATGTGACTCAGATGCAACATGGAAGACTGGGTTTGGGGGCCATGCCCTCACCCTCTGAGGCTGAGCTCTACCAGTATTACCTGACCCAGAACATGAGCCTTCCACCAGGCCTGAAGATGGACTCAGCTGGAGCTGAGGCTCAATTCCTGATGGGGAGCTTTCACCTGGATCCCAACATGGCTGCCCTGGCCCCTGCACTTGGTAAGAATGCTATTTTTGGCTTTTCTTACTAGAGAAACCCTCTTAGCTTATAAAATGTCCCTTTTGCAGTTCTGAATAAATTCTTCAGTATGCAGTGTTCAGGACATTGTGAGCTGTTTGATCTCCAGGATTATTTTTTTTGGTTTATATCATTGAATGAATATGAAACTCTGTGGCCACATTTAACATCTGACAGAGACAATATGGAAACCCATAATAGTCCCTCTTTAATCCTCCTGGAAAAAAAAAAAAGAAAATCAGTGTTACATCCACCTGTGTTTTTTTGATGGAACATGAC
Source organism: Aeoliscus strigatus (assembly GCA_901007665.1). Classification (NCBI taxonomy): domain Eukaryota; kingdom Metazoa; phylum Chordata; class Actinopteri; order Syngnathiformes; family Centriscidae; genus Aeoliscus; species Aeoliscus strigatus. The sequence goes on from CAAKHB010007313.1 coordinate 255,784, forward strand.
CATAGAATCTTAACACACCCTCCATCTTGAACAAAGTGCCACATATTAGATGAGAAGTAAACACACATCATTGTTTTATGTTTTAAATGACATTACATCCATATTTTAGATTCTTTGCTCACAAATGGTTTCCTTTGCGTTCCCTCAGACAACTTTTCTATGTCATTCTCCCAACCTGCTACTGAACATCACACACCTTCTACCCTACCAGACTTTATTATTTCAGCTCTAGATTGTTTATGGTCAAAGATGGAAGGTTAGGGTGCTCAACATATGTAATTAAGGATCATAACACATTTGGCGTGACAATTAGAACCTTTACAACGAAACCAGATTTGTCAACTGTCGCCACATCAAACACAAAGACAGGAAATGATTGCTGGGACTAATTCCGTTTTCCTTCTCCACCATCTGGTTAATTTTGCTGTGAAGTGACTTCTAGTAAGCACGTTACCAAAGAGGCAATGATGACACGTTCAGAAGCTACAGTGGTTTCATCCTTGGTCATCATAGTTTTTCATGCTATCACAAAAGAACCAGCAACTGGTGTGGACACATATTGAAATAACCTAATTTAATATGTGCATGACTTAAACAGGATCTGTGTTTGTTATAAACCATTTCAATCCATATAGTATTGTAGCATGAGGGCCAGGCTGAAATGAGTGTGAGGTGTTTTTGTAAAATAGTTTTTCAGAGGCCATGACTGCGTGAGCTGGATCCCTGGATGATTTCAGGGACCTTCTAAAAGGTCTGCCTCTCATGGCTATAAAGAACGTGGGTAATGGTGAAAAGTCAGCACAGGCTGCATAGTGCCGCAGTAAATAAAGAAATACTGAATTTAATGTCAAGCCAAGTTGAGAAAAGGAAGCAAGTCAGTGGTCCATATAAATCTTATGAAAAGATGGTAAGCAAAGAGTTGGATTCATATCATAATTCAGTTATCAAAGGCAGTGGTTTGATTTTAGCATGTTTAGAAACCTTTTTTTTAAGTAATGATGAAGTAATGATCTGAGTAAAGCCTGTGGCCTCCAAAGTTGATTTAAAAGCAGGCCTTGAAGTGCACCAGACCAAACAGGTAGACGTGTATTTAAACCTTACATTTTCAGAGTGTGGTTTTGGTTCCTATGGGGAATCCAGCTCATTGGAATGAGAACTACAGGATAACTTACAACTACTGCAAATACACTGTGTACTCCTCATGCAACATTAGAACAACTGAAAAGAGAACAGTTTATCAATATGTTTGCGCCACAGTTCTCCCTTTGAAAAACACTGCATCAAGTGATACACTAATCTGACTGAATATGTCCATCACGATGACAAAACATGTAATACTGGTGTTTTCCTTTGTATTTTCTGCTTATTCTAGTAGGTGGAGATATCCCTATGGACATGCGGCTGGGCAGTGGACAGTTGGTGTCTGAAGAACTGATGACCCTGGGAGAAAGTCTATCACAAACCAGTGATCCCTCTCTCAAACTCTTTCAATGTGCTGTGTGCAACCGCTTCACCACGGACAACCTGGATGTGCTCGGCATGCATATGGGAGCTGAACGGAGCCTACCGGAGGAGGAGTGGCGTGCTGTGGTGGGCGACTCTCACCAGTGCAAGTTGTGCCACTACACCACTCAGCTCAAGGCCAATTTCCAGCTTCACTGCAAGACAGACAAGCACGTTCAGAAGTACCAGCTTGTGGCCCACATCAAAGAGGGAGGCAAAGGCAACGAATGGCGACTGAAATGCGTGGCCATCGGCAATCCGGTGCACCTGAAGTGCAATGCGTGTGACTATTACACTAACAGCTTGGAGAAGCTAAGGATGCACACTCTCAGTTCCCGCCATGAGGCTAGCCTCAAACTCTACAAGGTTAGTGGCCTTCAAACTGCTTCCTCTTCAGATCCTCCATTTAGCTTTGTCTTGTCATCATGGGATAGCGTGTTAGCAGCACTAAGTCTGACTTAGCTAGCTTGCACGATACTGTTGACAAGCTATAGAGCTTGTGTCACATGTAATTATTCAAGTTTCCCCAGTATAGGACCAATAAAAGCTCATCTTTTCTATGATGTTGAGCAGGTTGACCATTTGACTTCAGGGCCTGACTTTCAGTGGTTGCACAGAAGCAGGGCCACACTGCTGCCACGAGTAGAATACAGCAGGTGAAGCTGGTTCGGAGGCTTAAGGGTGAATCACTAGGGGACGAATGAAGAAGTGTGAGGAGACAGAGGTTTGGTGCTAATACCCCTCGGAGCAGGAAAGGCTGAATTGTTCTCGACAGCCCTATTGATTTTTGCTGGACTTGGAGCTTCACCTTCTCCTCTAATCATTCCATAATAGCCAATGGATGAACACTCTCCGAACAAATGGCCATAAATCTAACAGCCCTGATTCCACTTAGCTACCTATCCTGTGTGTCTGCGGCTCCGGCCACTTTGCGCTTAACCCAAACTGGCATAGATGCTCCCGCACGCGCACACACACGTAGACACACTACAAATCAGAGGAAAACACTGACAACTCATTTCCTCTGTAAATCAACTTTCCATGCACAACAACAAATTCTTAACTGTTCTACCTTTAGTTGCTGTTGTTCGCAGAGAGAGAAGAGAGAAACTCCATTGGCAAGTGTTTGACAAAAAGACAGTTTCTACTTGTTCATTTAGGTATTAAATGTTATGTGCCGCTTTCAGCCTGGTGTTTTTTAATTGGACTAAAAAGGAAATGTCAATGAAAATCATCGGCATCATAAGCCATGTTTTGAAGACATAACATGCAGGTGTCGTGTCTCTCTATATAAGTGGAAGAGAGAAAATAATTCTCTGTGTTTCGTTAAATAGCATCACTTTTCTGGAGGTATGATTTGTATTTGCTCCTGGTTGTCCTCTCCTGGACACCACTGCTCAATCCTGGCCCATAATCAGACCAAAATAATCAGCGTATTTTTCTCCTCCTCACACCTTCACAGGCACAGACTTGTTTTGTCTCAGTGTAGGTGCAGTTTTTGTTGACTTCCATTTAGCTGTGAGAAGCCAGAATTCAACTTATTTTCTTCTTTTGCTTTTTTTCCTGCTCGACTTTTTAAGCAAGAAGAGACATACGTCATACTGCCGCTCAGGCTGCAGGGGATTAAATATGTACAACACATCCAGGCATGATCATTTTTTATGACTTAAGCTTCTTACGTTGGCTCCATATTTCTTAAAACCAATTGATCTTCCCAGTAAGTGTGTGTGCATTTGTCCAGAAATTACCTGCTCACTCACCCCAAGACATCCCAGTCTTCATAAGCTCTCCTCATCGCAGACACGCCACAAAAACAAAGATGTAGTCTAGCTGACAAGAATTATTATAGTATTTTATGACTCTCAGATGTGATTAGTGGACAACAAGTACATGGTTGTGAGGCCTCTTGGTAGCACTGGCTCCCCACTTGACAATATCACAGTCTTTGCACTATGTTGAATTTACTGTCTTGGTGGAGATACTGACAGCCTGAAAGCCACAGTGGCCCAATGCCTGTGAAGCCAACTCGGTATTTTATGCTTGGACAAAAAAAGGAAAATCACCATTCTTTTTTTTTTCTATCCGCAAATAAATCTGATGCAAATAGTACGATTTTAACCTTTTCTGGGGGAGAAAATAAATCATCAAGTCAGCATAAACAGACTGTAAGATGTGGGAGATGCTTGGGACACTTCACCCAAATCAAACTGGTTTGCATTAAACAGGCCCTTTGTGTGCACAGCTCCATATAAATTGGAGCCTGTAATTACTGGAATTAAAAAGGAAGGTTTAAACTGAGGGCTAAGCTGGATGGGATAATTTGAGAGTCTGTGGTATGTGGCCCATATTAGGGCTTTCTAAAAATATCACCCCCACCACCCCATGTATTGGAATGTTCCAAAAGACCACAGAAACATCCAGAAAGTCATCCCAACCGCGCAGACCGTCGCACAGTGGGTGGGTGATGCCTTCTTTCCTTTTGCACCGTGTTCTTAGATGTGAACCCATTTCTGAGCGCTGTGGCCAACACACACTTCTGCTGCAAACTAACATTTCACCTCCTCTGTCTCCCATGGACCCTGTAGTGGCTCCGATAGCATGATGGCTCCCCATCTGCCGCCGCTGATGGTCACTCTTAAACGCAAACAGATGGGTTTTTGCTGCACCTTTCAGGAGTCAGTGTCAATCTTAGTTTGCACACTGTACGTTCTCATATGTGTCACCCCTTGGAGACAATTCTTTGTGCACATATACAACCTCGTTTGACAGATCTCTGTGTGAATATGATAGCTTATGATAGCCTTGTACTGGCCGGCTACGTGTTGGTGTGTAGGTAAGAGGAGTGGAACTAATCCAGCACTCAGGCCCTAGCCGCTCCAGACAGACAGAATGGGTGGGGCATCACCAGGCCCAGCCATAGGACTCAGCTTCCAGTCAAGGGTTGGGGTGGCGGGGTGGGGGGGTTAGCTGGCTACCTTCCTTGTCTCGGGGGCCGGTGCAATCGGCGGTAATTGAGATTGATTGGATGTTATTTTTCCTCTTGCAAATGTAGTCCATTAGCTTGGCACATGCATAATCAGTTTAGAGCGCAGTTAGCTGAATGTAATCATGTTCCTCAGTGTCTGCTCGCACAAAATCCACTCCAGATGCCGCTTGGCCATGGAAAGAAAGAGAGAAAGTGCCGTGACTATCAGATGGGGAATCTTTAATCAAGAAAGTCTTGACACCCCTGCTGCCTCTGTCCTGCTCCGCTTCGATTGAATAAAAACATACGTGTACAAAGTTATCGTGTCTGCTCTCCCTGGCTTCACACACGGCCAAATGCGTTCCTTACCAGGGAGAGAAGGGCAGTCAGTTGATATGTTCTGCACTTTTATCTGGACCAGCATAGTGTTAAGTGGAGCCCAGTAGCTGGCCCATTAACAAACCCAGTACATCTGTATCTGAGATTGTGTTACTGGTCTTGTTTCACCCTTCAGTGAAACCCAAAAGAGTTAGTGAACACTGCAAAGCGAAAATGTCGACACTCTCCAGAACAAATAGAGGGAAAGAAAATGTAATGCAAATGAAGGGATTAGTGGTTACATGAAAAAGCATCAGTGTGTTTCACTGATGATCCGACTCAGCAGAAGCTTCTCAGACTCGCTCTCACATGACCTCCCCGCATTAATGATTTTAACTAGCAGGGGTGATTAAAGTTTTTTTTTTTTTTTCCAGTTGCAGAAAAGATATATATATACTGTATATATGCATAACCTGACAGGCAGCTCTCCAGAATTGTAACTATGGGGTGTGGCGACGTGGACTTTCACAGACACTGACAACTGTGACTGTACTGTTTGTATATTATGACGTTACCAGCTCTTGGAGTGTCACTTTTTTTTTTTTTTCTTTGTTAGCAGAGAAAATAAAACCGTCCTATATGTGATATAAAAGTGGAAACGTGAGCGTAAAATAATGCATATCTTGTTGTAGTTAGTGCGGTAACAAGACACATGTGCAAACACACCTGGCGGGATTCAATGTAGAGTGACATAAACAGACAGATGTAGAAATATAAACGCTCACGACGGCGCCCATGTAGGCTACGACGTTAATTCAACACAGGCATAAATCCAGCTTGACACCACCTCAGACAAAGCCATGTTGGGGTGAGTTACAGACAGTGATGTGGGAGCTAAGTAAATGACAGAACACTTGACTGTGGGGCCTCAGATGAGTTTTACAATGTATAGGTACGGCATTGGACACCTAGTGTGTGCCTGGCATTGCACACACTCACAGACATTTCTAAGAAGATGAGGTGTAGAAGGCAGATGGGGAGACAGAGAAGAGATAGAGGATGAGGTGGGGGTGGGGGGGAAAGTGTTGGAAGGATAGCTACTCTAATTATCATGGCTAGCCTATGATTGTTCAGTAATAGTGCTCAGTGGGAAAGGTTGCAGCAGTTCCAGGAAGAGCTGAGCTCTGATTTACTGGTACTACTGCTCTAATAAAGCGCTCACTGTACATCCTGGGAGACAGTCCATTCTCTCTTTTCACATGCATAAGTGTGTGAACGCACACAGAAACACACACCCCGACACACACACACACACACACACACACAATCTGATATACTAAAGAGGCAGAACTTGACACTATGATGATGAATTGCTTTCTTTTAATCACTCAACGAGAGGTTCTTAAAATACGATTATGTGCAAGAGCTGTTCACGTGATAAAAGACATAACATCACATTAAGCAAGTATTGTATTTAAATTCTGTTCCTGCCATTATGACACCTCTTCAATCAACACAGTCATGGTATAGTTTCCATCTTCGGTCCGAGGGTGCAAACAGGAAGTTTGCCTTTTGTACTTGTGTCAAAGGGATTTCATGTACCTGGAGGCCAGAGACAGAAATATTCTAGCGTTTACTTCTTGATACCAAAAAAGGGCTTGGCACTGACCTGTGGGACAACTGCTGCTGCTGCTAGAGATCAGCTCAATCTGACAGCGAAAGGAGGCCAAAAGCTGCATGTGAACATGCTGGTTGGACAAAGAAGGCTGGTCTTTGTAACTTATTTTCAACATATGTTTACCACAACTGTGGTAGTTAAAAGGGCCCAGTGCATTACAGACCAGATTCTCCCTGCTGGGCCTGTGGTCGACATACAGATGCATTCTCTGTGTTCCAAACACACAGATCTGTGGGAGGGCCAGAAAGAGGGCAGAGAGGACGTATCAGTCAGCTGGGAGGTCGGGTCTTGGTCGTCGTTCATATGTTCGTTTGCTTTGTTCTGATTCCGCTTTTCACGCGCCCCAGTGGAGCATCTATATGTTCAAGGCAGCTGCTGAGCTCCAGGTCCAGAACGGAAAAGGGAGCAGTTTTTTTTTTTTTGTGGGGCAGTGGGTTAAGGCAGAGAGGAGTTTGATGTAGCATTGTTGTGCTTTATTGTGGCCTCAAAAGAATGGAAAGACCAAACAAACGTACATCACCCACGAAACCTAATCCAGTGGTCCAGTTTGGCATTCTGCTTAAGGCGAAATAGCTTGAATCTAGGGTTAATCAAGGGTAGGTGTGAGTTAAACGGTAAAGGCATGATGTAGGGGGGGCCGCAAAGTGACTTAAAACTGTTTAACACACACCTACGAGTTGATTAACCCGCTTATACCATCATCATTTGCCAAAGAAACAGAAATGAAGTCATTAATTTATGTTTTCATGTGTTTTACAAACCCAAACTCGTGTCAGGCTGTTCTTCACTGCTGGGTTGCATCTTAAAACTATTTAACGCAGTAGATGGATATTAGAAATATTAAATGTTGTCAGCCAGACTACGCGTGCATTAAACAGTTTTAACGCACGGGTGCCAGCCAGTCTGAAAAGAGTATTCACAATGACCATGGTACAACAAAATATTATTCTGTGTCCTTATAAAAGTTAAAACACATGAGCTTTCAGTGCAGAAATAACTCAATAATGAATAATTCAGTCAGACCAATGGTAAATAACTGTTTAGGACTCCAAGGTGTATGCTGTCTCGACAAGTTCCAATATAATGTTGCACAATATATCATTACTGTATTATACATAAGGGGGGTTAAGGTTGCCCCCTAACCCTAATATAATAATAATAAGAAAAATAATAAGAAGAATATAATATTGCATGGACACAAACAAAGTATGGAAATGCGGTTTCATTGTCAAGTAATCTACAGTCTGCACAGTTAAAGTACAGTCTGCAGTTCCATGATAAATATTTATAGACTGCTGTCATGTTGATATTACTACTACTACTATTATAACTTTGAGTATTTACTGCTCTTTAAAGCACCAAAAAAATAAACTTCTTGCAGTTGTAAATGTATGATTATTGCTGCTGCGTGGGCTTCTCGACACTGAGAGAAAGCACACTGCTCAGATACTTTCATTTGGAGGTCATGGAAAAACACATTCTGCTGAAGAGAAGGAAGCCGAGCTCGACCATATATCCGAGAAACTGTGGCGATCGGCAGGTAAATGCTGCTTTGATGAGGCCTGATCGAGGCTCCTGTGAATCTCTGTTGCTTCTAAGCTGAAGGGGATGCAGAAAGTGAGGAAGGCAGGCTTACCGGCTCTGTGCCATCAATACATCAGTGGCTTAGCCACCAGATTAATGGCGTGCAAGCGGTCAGGGCTGCACAACTGCTCAGCTCCGAGGTCTGTTTCCAGAGAAGCTCTACATGAAAACTAGGTGGGGTGAGGAGACAGATAAGGCGAAGGCAGGTGGTCTGAGGATGAGTGTGGAGGGACGAGGAGTCGTGGGACACATCCATTTTGCTTAATGATGGGTATGTAGCCCTGGCTGTTATTTCAGGTTTGTTATCGGCCACGTGAACAAAGCTCGTGCAGTAAGGACAAGAAATTAACCGTATCTGTCTCAGTATGAGTCATTTTCTGAGTTGCAGACAGGAAGTTACCAAATGGATCAGTATTATCTGTCATATATTATAAACCCTATTTGTACTGTTTTTGTATTACACTTTTATTTGTTGTCAATGACAATGTGGCAGTGGCAGAAGGTTTTGGTTGCACACTAACAAGAACAGGTTGTTTCGGACCTAACTGGATTTAAGATACTATGTTTGAGCGTTTTTTTTTGGAAATTTGAGACCTTGGACGTTGGACTCGGACAGCTGCTGCAAGTGGAACACACTATCACTATGGCTGATAGCGGCTAACTTTAGCTAGTCGTCAAACATTAGTCGTTTTTGTATCACTCAGGTCTTTTGTGTACATTTCAATGACTCACACACACACACACACACACACTGTAGTATTTGGTGTTAATGGGAATGTTGTTATGGTGTAGTTGTACACGGAATACCACGCAATGTGTTTTTTATACACCAACAACTTGCGCAAGAACAGATTTTTGTGATGAATGTGGAATGCAAACAACTCAGTTTTCACCCGGAAATTAGGAGTTATGACTGTGGACATCCACTGCAAGTGGAACACACTATAAGTTATGTTGCATTTAGAATTGAGTCTCTAAGCACAGAATAACACAACTCTTTAATTGTCGAGCTGGTTGGCTTCATCTCTGTGAAGGCTGCTGGACTCAAACCCAAACATGATTTACAACTGCAGCTGTTGAAATTGTTCCTGCGAGTGCAAAGGCTGCACACTGCTGTTGTTTTACAGTTTTTCCTTGTTGCAACAAAACTTCCCCAAAGGCCTGTTTATGTTGCTGTGCATTGATTATCTTGGATTGCAGCGTTTCAGTCTTTTCTCGCCTAAATCTCATTGGTTGTCATAGCTGTCACCAAGGGGCTGAGGTTTGGAAGCTTCCTTCCAGCTTCCTCAAAGCAGCGTTTCTGAAGGATTATGGAGCACATCTGACATGAAACACTATCAAGACATTTGTAAAAAATAATAATAATAACATTTCATCAGTTCTGGATACATTTTTGTTTGTTTTAAGTATCGGAACTCAGATTCTTTCTGCGGCGCTGAGAGAACAGTTAATCTCTTGGCACTGCTTGTCTGTGTTTTGCTAATTGTTGTGAACTGGAGTCCAAGGTTTGAACTGGGAGCTGTTATTTTTTTCATGCTATGCAGATGTTTTCTCCAGATGTAGAAGAAAAGATTTCATTTTTTTGTAATGAAGCGGCGCAGCCCAGGGTGTCATGTGTTTTTTATTGAGGCTCTGGAAAGTATCATTTTCACCTTGTTTTCTCATCATGTCCTTTATTCTTCAGCACCAAAATATGGAAAATATGGAGAGAGGACAGTAAAAAAGCAGCAGAGAATAGAATTCCTTGTTTAAATGATTCGGTAGGGAAGTGGGGAATAAAGGGGACAAAGTCTCAGAATCAAGGTAATTACAAAGTTCTTCAGACTTTCCTCGTCTGAGGCATCAGAGGCAAACTTTTGTTTTAACTCCACGAATGTTCTCAAATGTTACCTTTCCCTCGAGCGTTGTCTCCTACACCTGTGTTCCTCTTTTAACTTGCTGGTGGAAGAGGAGAGAAGCGGAGTGAGTAAAGTGACAGTGAGTGGAAGAAACCAAGAGGCAGCTTTAAGAGTTGGGGACAAGAATGCTCTTCAGTTTCTCAAGTGTGCTGATACTTTGTGGCCTTCACATTCCTTCATGACAAACGGATGCCCAGAATAGCCAGAGAGGAGCAGGGGATGGGGGGGCAGAATTATCGACTGTGCCTTTAAACCTGTACCACACATATCACCTCTGTTCTTTTCTCACCTTCACCTCACCCTGCGTCATTTATGTGGAAAATGTCAGGGTCATGCTGTGTTTTTTTTTTTTTTTTTCTCTTCTTCACTGGCCAGTACTGGTGAACACCAGTGACTGAACCTTTTCATCAGAATACACCCTTCTACATATTTGCATACTGAAGCCTGATTTATGCTTCTATGTCAAACCGACAGGTCTGTCGATGGGGTAAGGTACGGTGTAGCCTGACATGCACCTTTACATCTTGTTACTGCAGTTACTAAAAACACAGATGACTGGAGAAAACGAAACATGGCAGTGGGATTCAGTGAAGATCGACAGATGTACAGAAACGCTCATGACGGCGTAGGACGCCCGTGTAGGGTATGAGGAAGGGCCGTTAGTCTTTCTTAATGGCTTGAAGATTTGCAAAGGTCTGCTTTCTGGGAGGAAGTCTTCATAGTCACTGGACTCACAACCAGGAAATAGACTGTCCCAGACAGCACTCACTGACTCGTCTTCGTAACATCAACACGTTCAATCAACACCAGCCGGAAAAACAGCTGAATCATTCATGAGTGAATCCTGCCCTCGGATGACCTGTCTCCTCCACTAATTAAGATTTCTTTTCATTTATTCTCATTAGATATGAGTAGCCGTATTGAAATAAGTTGAACTGGGAGGACTATGGGTGCTACTGCTATTAAATTTGCTGGGATCACTGGGAGTGGTTTATGTAGAAACACGCTTACAAGATTTGGGATTATGATGGAAATGATCAATGGTGAAAGACATGAGGGAGAGAGAGAGCATCTTAATAAAGTTCTGTAATTTCAAGTATTTTAATATTTGTTGATGTTGCAGGACTGAGGGTTTATTCATTTTGCAGTTGTCCCAGTGTGACCTACATCTATATTTCTCTCTCACACACTGATACACACCACATGAAATTATGCTGAAAATCAGTCCTCAAGATGTGACGTGTCTACTCTGATTACTTACACTGCTCTTACCCATCAAATGGAGCTTATCCCTCAAATTCCCTCATCAGCTCCTTTTTTCCTAAATGCTCTGGTTCAATTTTGTCAACAGTGTTTGCTGACTAGGGGTGATTTAGGTCGTTTTCACTGATAATAGTCCAGAAAACGTTGGAGTGGGGACTCGGTTGCATCGGTGCGGTCTGCAACATTCAGTTGAAGGGAGCAGAGATTTGTGTATTTAGGACCAGAGTTCACATCTTTGATCCGCACCAGAGTTTGATTTCACGTTCACCCCTCCACAAACAAACTTTCCGAGTTGGATTAAAGAACCAAACAGGGTTGGTGTGAATGCAGCCTTAGTGAGGGGACTTTTGGGATTGTTTCAGATATTTTCAGATTGTTTCTGATCACACACAATCCACGGTGTGATGTCATGTAAGATCAGGTGCTCGTGACCAGATGTGAGTACAGCATACATATTGTCTTTTTTTTTTTGGACTGTTGTACTATTTCATAGTTTTTTGTTTTTCAGTTTCAGTGTCTTGTTGTACAATGCTAACCTTGAGCGGTGAACGTGTGTGTGCCAGCGAAAGGGCTTAAGCCTTTCTTAACGGAGTGATCCAACATGGTAGAATTCCCAGTATTCAACTTAACTTTTAAATCATTAAACATGATGAAGCCATCTCCACAAAGTCAGGGATTTATACACGAAAATCAAACACCATCTGCCATCTCTGATCAGACGCAACAGCCATCAGGCCAGGGTTACCAAGGCAGAACAGGAAAAGCCATTAACTGCCAATCACTGCATCGATCGACAAGCCAGTTCACTACTACCACCCTTCCACTCACCCCCTGCCCACAAACACACACACATTTTATCAACTTACTGTACAGTGCACACAAACAGTAAGAATGTCTTTAAAATGCACTTTCTAGATGGAATCAGGTCTTAGATTTTTGTCTCTTTCCACTTGCCGCACATATGTTACTTGAAGAAATAGTGGAGATGCTGTTCAGAGGTTATTTCTTCGTTGCATCTCTGTTGAAACTGGCTACGTTGTCAAAGTAACAGATTCCTCTCAGTCTCGCCCACCACATTTTTGGAGTCAGACAAAACAGGTATTAATAGAGTCAGTAAAGGGCAAATAAGGGGAAAAAAAGGATTGATTTTTGTACCTCGTCTGTTTTCAGTGGTGTTGGTAGAACTAAGGGTCATTAGGAGAATATTTACCTACTTCCCAATTTAATAGAGATTCTATATATCAGAGTGATCTGGATCAGAGGTCAGGGCTGGGGGGAGCAATTATAACGTATGGACCTAGAAGCTCTGGGCTCGTCCCACTGCGTGTGAGTTGGAGTTGGATAGGTAAGCAAAAAAAAAAGGGGGGCCGGGGGTAACGTGTATGGAACCCGGCAGTATTCATTTATTGAACTTTGTCACTGATGAACTAGAGATGCATTAGTCAGGGCCACGCTCACCACAAACACACACGAGTGCCTTTCAAACCCGCTGCTCACATGTTGCACATCAATCACACATCATCGCACACAACATGCTCGTCTACTTCTATCATATCTGTTCGTATTTTTTCTTTATCTCTCCCTTTATTTAGTCTGGTTACGGCCGCCTTTTTTTTTTTCAGGGGCCACACAATAGCCAGAGTCAGAGCAGATATGATGGATGTGGCCTGGGGCGGTAACGCTCACTCTGCGTCTGCGGTGGCCTCGTCCACACACCAGCCACAGGGAGAGGGAGGGAAAGATGGCAGGGAGAAAGGGAAGGAGGGCAGAGATACAAACCAGACCAGCCATTTTCCTCGTTCTGCTCATAAATATTTGTGTGACTGATTTATAAACACCCGAGTGAGAGAGCGGATCAAAGAGGACTGTAACCCTACAAGTTACAGTCGTGATATTTCAGGAGGCATATTGGCCCGAGTACTGAATGGCCACTCAGACTCGGAGAGCTCTGTCCTCACCCAGTTGTAAGATGAGTTCACAGCTTTTCACTCACAAGTTTGACGCCATCACTACGGCTAAAACTCCCCCTGAGGTCAGTGGCTGTTTGGGTGTATCTTATACGGCTGTGGTAATGTCATATTAAAACATAGCAGCGCACCAAGGAGGAGTCACGGTGTCCCGATGGTGGTAAAGTGCCATTTGTCACAGTAGACAGCTGCACATGCTGATTCTGGCAGCCAGCTGGTCAGATGCAACACAAAGGCCAAGTCTCCTGTACAGCAGTGAGGAGGGATTAGGGCGGGGTGAGTCACACTCTGTGTGTGTGTGTGTGTGTGTGTGTGTGTGTGTGTGTGTGTGTGTTTGCTGGGAAAAGAGTGCAAGCTTTGCATAACGCCATGTCCAAATACGAGGACAGGAGACACACGTCGATAGCTGGAGCAACATAAGCTACAACACCAACACCACATTCAGACAAACACACACACACACAGAAACATATATTTATGTCCTCTGTCCTACCTCAGCCCCTATCTTTCATTCCCTGGCTGGCTGCAAATGTGTGTGTGTGTGGAGGGGGGGGGTGCAAGAGGTGATCTACTCTGCCTCTGGGCCCCCTCTCCATGATTAATAACAGTTATAGCTGGCAGATGCAGAGGAGCGCTACAAAGATGGCTGTCCGCTGGCTTCTGTGGAAGAAAGAAAAGAAGAAAAGTGTGTGTAGTGGGAGAGAAAAGAGGGGCAATGATGATCCCCCTCCTTGTCCAGCAGCAGCAGGACAGTTTATACTCATCGTGCTAAGGCCTGGGAGAGTTTGTCTGTGCATGTGTGTGTGTGTGTGTGTGAGAGAGAGAGAAAGAGAGCGTTCCAGCACGACACATGTGTAGGAATATGGTGGCATTCTTTTTTTTTTAATCGTACATAACAGTGCACTTCACGTACATGTACGAACGAAGGATTCGTAAGAAAGAAGGTGCCATCTGCTGTATATATCGTATACCGGTATGACGTGCGTCTGATCAGGTAGGAAAGGTGAGAGAGGCTGCAGTTTGTTGCAGTCTTGGTGTGTGTGTGTGTGTGTGTGTGTGAGTTCAAAGTCCCGCTGAACATCAGAGGGTTGATGCTGAGTGAGGCTGACTAGCTGCAGCCTGTGGTCTGGGAAGGGTTCCTGAATTATTACTGATGGTTTCAGGGGTAACTGTCCGACCACAGGACTGAGAATATTAATCATTTATTTGATTGTCCGCATGTGCTGATTAATCAATTTGAGTAGGATCTGCAGGATTAACTACCCTATTATTCCCCCCCTGTAAGAGAAGATAAGAGATAAGACTTTTAAAATATCATATTCCATTTATCATTTATTTTTAGGTCCCTGCTGATGAGGGTGAAATAAAAACTGAGGTGAGATTAGGCAACATGGGGGTGTTGGAGGAGGATAATAGAAAGAAGAAGTACGGGTTGTACCGTTTCAGAGAATGGGAGAAACGGCTCCGCTTCAAACAGTTGTGCAGCCGGGAGTGAGAGAGCCAAGAGACGAGGAGGGGGGTGGGGAGACCAGAGAAACAGGAAGTTGATGGGAAAGTGATAGCTGTCTCCACCTGGAGTATAGTCTGAGCTGTGTGTGTGTAGCGGGAAGCCAAAGCACAGGAAAGGAGGGAGACTGCTGCAGTTGACTCTTAGACTCTGTGTAGGTAAGTTTGTCTCTCCATACCAAGTACAGCCGCGCTATTCCTGTTTACACCCTCCACTATCTATTGGGCATATAAATTCTCAATCTGCCAACTGTTTAATGTGTTGTGTCATGTGGTAATGCCTTTGATTCCAACATGCCTCCGTTTGTAAATACAAGAAGCACTTAAAAAGGCTGTGGTTTCTTTACAAGCATGGCGCCCGCGGCGCTTTGGTTGGGAATGCACTGAGAGGGAGAAGGACTTAAAGAGTAAGTGAGGGAGTGAGAGGTGGTTAGAAACTGTATACACTTCCCATTGCTCCTCTGCCAAGCCCTCTCCCTTCTGCCGCTGGTTGCGCAGGCAGGCAGTGAGTGAGTAATGTGAGAGGGAGGAGTATATCCTTTCTGCTGGCTGAACACTGCACCATAATTATGCAGTTTTCAGCAGGTTTTACCTTTAACACTTTCCTCCCAGGGTTGAGATTAGTGCTCACCATGCTTGATTTACTGCACAATTACTGAACAAGAGCTCAATCTAATCAATAAACACGATGGGGAAAAGTGGTTGGCTTTGAAGTACAGTTTTGAGATTTTTTTTTTCTTTTTTTTAAACAGTGTATATGGTGAAGCCAGGAAGGGGGCAGCTTGGAAGTAATGCCAGCCTGTAAATGATCTATTATATATTCTATCAGGCTTTACTGGCCCTTAAAAACCTCTTTACAATGCTCAGCTAGTGGACTGGAAAATGTTTTTTTTTTCTCTCGCTGACCAGTCCTTAACAGAGGTCAGCTACAAATTGTCTAATGAGGCAGCGCTGCAGAACATTAAATTAAAATAACGAGTTGTTTCATAAAATTGTGGCTTCATGTGATCTTTAACTTCCGTCGTGTACAAGTTATGTGAGGAGGAGATGCAAAGCGCTCTTGTGCGGTAGCTTGATATGCCCCCCTGCATTAGGTAACCAGCCAGCACAATGACCTCCATGATGGCACTCGCTCATGGCACTCGTGGTTATTTTTGGGACGCCGCGCTGTGAGCGGCTATCACAAGTCTTTATTGAGTTTTGCAAAGGTTTTTTTTTTTGTTTTGTTTTGTTTTGTTTTTTTTTATCAACTGATGCAATCAGCCTTTCCCAATTAGTCCAGCACACATTTGATTTTTAGTGATGACAACTATACCTCAGCAGCAATTACGCTGCACTGGGAATGATGAGGGTTTAGATTATTGATCATCAATTGATCTCCCTGATCAATGAGCACTTTTGTTTCTTTATTATGGTAAGCTAAGTTTTTTTTTTCTTCTTCCTGTGGCTAATGAGCAGGCCCATCAGAAATCCCCTGTAATGAAAAATCTGTGCTACGAGGGCCCATATGGACCTGTGATGTTATGCTCATGGGAAAGTGTGTGTGTGTGTGTGTGTGTCTGTGTTCGCTCTGAGCACCATTTTTCAACTCAACCGCTACCTCCCTGTGGGTGTAGGTCAAAGGCTACCATAGGGCGTTATAATGGGAAAAAAAAAGAAAAGAAAACTATAAATGAGGTGCGACAACAGATGGATTTCAGCATCGTATGCTTTGAATCCATAAATCAATCTCGTAATCTTCATTTTACGAGAACCAGTTGTAGTAAATGCACATCTACATACTCTCAAATATGGCAAACCACAGGTACAGCAGTGCTTTTATAACAGTTCAACCACTCGGTTCAACTTTTTCATTTAGTTTGGTGTACTACACCCTCGGTCCAATGTCACGTTTTCCCACTCATTAAACCTTTATTTTCCCAAACACAGAATAGTTGACTGGTGCTGGAGCTGCTGGTGGGTGTTTGGGGTACGAATTGCGTGAAGAACCCTCAACAGCAGTTTCGCTCCAACGAGGCACTTCATGCTCCATGCAAATAAGCCCACACACAGACCCACTCTATATCCTCACCTCCACTCAACCCCACTCATTAGTTTTCATTTTAAGAAGAGGACCTCTCAAAGGCCACGTTTCTCCTTTCTTTATTGCTAGGCTGCTAATAAAGATAGCTGTGTAAGACTGGGTTTAATATTGACACTAGCTGAGCACATCATCACGGTTCCTAATTAGTTTGTGTTTGCGGTGAGTTCATGCAAGGGCATGAACAACAGTGTATTCCGCCCTATGAGATCTCAAACACCCTCTCTCAGTTCTATGAATTTTACATAAAATGCGATAAAGGATAGTGAGGAAACATAGTGTTACAGCTATCACAGCCTTATTGTGTAACCTGAAGCAACAACCAATTAAGCAGTAATGAAATATTTACACTACCAAACTGAGAACACCAGGGGTGAAAGCTAGATATTACAAGCCTGAGGAGATGGTGTTCTTTGTCTGCTCTCTGCTGCTCCGTTGTTAAAGAATTGGAACAGGAGATGAACTAATCACATTACGCTTAGAAGCATTAAGAGGGACGGACCTGTAGTTCAGGAAGTGTCTCTGAGCTCACCTCCACCGCCATCACCACGGTTAAGGACTTTTTTGTTTGTGTATGTGTGTCGCAGCAACCAGCAAATCATAAATCTGAAATGACGCGTTGAGATTAGGCCGACGTTTGTGCGTTTGGGGCCCGTCCACGGTACAGCAATGAATCTGCATTCACGGCAGAGTGCGATGTTTGTTCTTCAGGACTAATTGTGTTTGGGTAATGTCCCTGCTCTGAATTTAATTCTCACCGACTGCATTAATCATCAAAAGTGGTGTTTGCCTGTATCTCAATCCAACAGCCCCCCACTATCCACCCCCACCTCAACTAACTACCTCCCTCACCCCTATAGAACATTCTCCCCACCTCGCTCTATAACAAACTCTACATTCTGGGCTGCACTGAAAGGCCACGCTGTCTTTACATGAAGTTCGAGGATTTTTAATTATTGTGTCGCTCTGACCAAAACCAGACTTCAAATACGTTTTTAAAATCAGTAATCAAACTACAAATAATTTTTCAAATGTCGGCCAAACATACCAATAGGGCTGCTGCTGTATACGATGAACCCAAACTGGTGCTTTGCCCTTCCCTCAACTTTGACCCCGAACTAACAGAAGAAGTTAGACAAAGATGTGGGGTCTTTGTATGACCTTTGTATAACACCTTAAACACAAGGTATCGCCTGCTTCTCCTTTTAGAATACTACGTCGTTCCAGTCATAAACCCTAAATGAAGTTTTCTCAACTGCTAAATTGTGTCTTTTCGGACGAATAGGTCAACGAGACAGATATTAAACTAACAAGCTGAAAGAAGTCATATCGTAGGAGAGTTGGCTACTTGCAGTTTGTCACACACACAGACACACAAGTTAACGGCCATTTACAGGACTTTTTACACAGCCGTCACTAATAAGAGGTATGTGTTTCAAAAAAGACGAAGCTACAGTTGATTAGAATTCACGTGCTTGTCGTCTTTGCTGGCTCAGTTTCCTAGCCTGAAGCCAAGGAGTGAATTTAGTGCGATATTAACGGCCTCTAGGTGCAGTCACCTCATTCTTTTTGTGCTTGAGTGAAGCATTGAAACACTCAGTTCTTGTTCTCATCCCTGTAAAAATACCACGTAGCCCAACACTGTGTCAGAGAAAGAGGTTTTCCTGTGACGACCCAAAGACACGTTACAACATGCGGCTTCTTCCCCATTGCCACCATCAGGTATTATTGTCAAAGCAGTGACTGTAAACATGGACACAATAAAAACAGTGTTCAAAGTCTGAACATCTCAGTCTGGTGCCTGACCAACAACAAAAAAACAAGTGTTTTTTTTCTTCTTTTTTTCCCCATATTCCCCCCTGTTTGTGTAATTATTGTCACTACTGTCCAAAATGTAGGCTTGTGATGTTGACACAGCATTGTGGGTAATAGAGAGAAGGGCTGGGGCAGGTAGTGATTTGCCCCATTCATCCTCCAGATGGTACGTTGCCAGGGCAGATGTCATCAAGTGTAACAGTTGTTTGGGTGCCCCCACAGCTCCGCCCTGCTCACGCCTCCTGCAGGCAGACTTGTTGTACTGCAACATTGTACATGCTCCTCCCAGCATGGCTTTTCATAAAAGCTCCAGGAGGTTAACCTGTTAATTAGCTACTGACAGAGGAGGGCAAGAGCTTGCTATTTTCTTCTGTAGTTTTGATCTTTTTGTATTTTATTATTTTGGGATTGACATCATTTCCTGCCACGTTTCGGAGTCAACGCTGTGTGTCACAAAAGCAGCTCGTTAAGAAAGGGTGCGTGTGTGTGTGTGTGTGAAAACAAGGGGTTGGGGGGTGTTTGTCTGGATGCGATTACAAGCGCACATTATGTATGTATAGTCATGCTTATCCAAATGTTCCTAATGAGAGAGACCCTGGACGCCAGCGCGGGGCTCCTGTGGGCATAGGCCCTGGCTCGTTATCACCACACAGGACATTGATCCCTTCAACCGCTTGCTTGCTTATCCTCCTCCAACCCGTTATGCAGACGATGACTTGCACATGAATTATGTGGACACATTGATCAGCTGATTGAAAGCTATTGTTTCCAGCCTGGGGTTATTATTGAAGGAGGGATTACCCAAGTCTTGTTTGGTGCTTTGGTATGGGAGATTGTAACACTCAGCTCTTTGTCACAGCACAAATTCCCCATAGTTCCTCCGTAGATATGCTAAAACAAATAAGCACACGTACAAGAAAACAATCAACATGGCCCAAATGACTGCCTGCATTGATTGCCCTCCCTCTGCAATTATGTTCCTATTGTTTACTTTCTAGGATCTTGCTCATTCAAACAGAGTTCAATAATTATTGCTTTATTTAATGTTAAAGTAAGTAAGAGTAGTGTATATGTGTAGCACCCGGTGCCGTATTGTCTTTAAATGTCTCGATGATGCCTCCCAGGCTATTTGTTTCATCGTCCAATGTTAAGTCATGGTCTCTAAGGACATTCACAGTGATCCATCTTTACCTCACTGTGCTCCCTCACAACACGGGTCCACTTTAGCCATTTCTTCCTTCCCAAACAATACGCGTCTTGCTTTTATTCAGCACTAGTACTGGATTCTTGCTGGTGCCTAACAGTATAGGAAGGGACGTGTTGCATCGGGTAGGAACCAAGAACAAATTTGTTTTGTTTTTGTCTTTTTTAAGGGCAAATGGGAGCAGAAAGCAATGGCGGTACTCAGTTTGAATATGCAGTCCCCTCCGTCGCAGCCACATCTTTTTAGGCATGTTGCAGCTTGCAGTGGCTAATTCAAAGCAGCCATCACACTTGGCACCCAGTGGGGCCTCTGTGGTTTGAAGCTGTTGTTAGTGCTGTTCGCAGACCTGGAATTCTAGGCCAAACTGCAAGCACTTGCTGACTCTGGTTACTCTGCTTCGCTTTACTAAATAATCTGCTTTCATTCCAGGGGAATCCCAGGGTGCAGATTCATGAGAATCATGTCCCAGACAAATCTCTGCACATGTACAAACACAATGCTTCTGGGAATAAAAGAGCTTTTATTTTTGTAGTCTCCTAATCTAGCTAACTTGATTCCAATCATTGGAGATAAATACGTAATCTCGATACATGACCTTCACAATTTGGCAGCACATCCTTTGCGTTATATTCCTGTTCTTTTCAGTTGGATACAATGTGGACACAGCAGCACAGTAAAAATTACTGTAAAGTATGTACACACCACATATGATCATATTGTCCCACAAGCTCAGGCGGTGTTTTCCAACGCTGAGTCCTGTCAGAGTGA
Source organism: Aeoliscus strigatus (assembly GCA_901007665.1). Classification (NCBI taxonomy): domain Eukaryota; kingdom Metazoa; phylum Chordata; class Actinopteri; order Syngnathiformes; family Centriscidae; genus Aeoliscus; species Aeoliscus strigatus. The sequence goes on from CAAKHB010007313.1 coordinate 276,333, forward strand.
AATACAGTCACCACATTGGCTGTAATTGCATGGCATTACTATGTTTGACTACTCATTATAACATGTTCTAACTCTGGAAATAGTTTGTGAATTTTTCTCTGAGCAGGTAAAGGATAGCGAGGACTGAGAAACAGGTCTGCTCAAGTATGAATTGTGGAATCAGGGAGGCGGTTAAAAAGCATTATCCTAGCACAGACTCTCAAGCTCAAGCTCTCTTAGAATTGATAGCTATTTAGCTCACACTGTGTTTTAATGCATTAATTTTGTATTAACAGCACTGCCACATTTAATGGTGGAAATTAGGGCCTAATCTTAATGGCGTGCGTCTTTGTGTGAGTCCGTGTCTGTGCACGTTTCCGATGTTCTCTTCGTCTGTACTTTTGTTGTGTTGCACATGCTGTATTATAGGGCTCCATTGGGAGCCATTGTTTGGAATTGCCGTCTCTCTGTCTCCCTTCCACCCTTCCAGTAATACCCACCTCCATCTTGTGATAGTTGGACTCTCTCAGCAGCCACACTGTTTTGTGTTAAAGGGGCACTTTTACTTGGGCATTTAAGTGGATGGAAATGCAGATGTATGTCGTGCTTTAGGTGGGTGTCGAAACTGATACGGGCCTGTATTGCCCACTCAAAGGGCAAGGAGCACTGTAGAGCCGTGAGAGAGGATGGGGTGGTGCCCACACCGCCCTTGTCCCTCTTTACCTGAAAAAGCGCAGAGCGCCGCTTCAGCCTCCACAGAAAAAGACAAGGTGCTCTTTTGGAAGAGAGGCTCCACACAGCATGATCGTGTGCTCCCAACTTTGAAATCCACACAGAATGAACGAGAGCTCTGGAGAGGACCTCAGGAGCAGAAACACAAATGGAAAATGTTCCAACATGTAATTCAGAATCTTTTAGACTATAGTAGGCAACAAAGATGTAATATACCATCGTATAACACCCCAGACAACATGCAAAGTTTGTACTAAAGATGTTCTCATCAGTTTATGTAGTCCTGATACGTGTTTTTTAATCATTATTTTACATTATATTCCTCATGTGTAAGGGTCTGTAGGTTGTACACACCTGTATTACTTTATATGAAAAAGTTAAGTCAAGTAATTCAAGATAATTCATTTGGAAAATTCTCTCCCTTTAACAGTTCATTTTTAAGAAACTATAGGATTTGACCGCACAGCGCACTCACAAATATGCACGCAGACCTAACTGCATTCAAACAAACGCGCTCAGCCAAATCCCCTATATGACTGCTCCAAATTCCAGACAGTTCAGTGGTATTGAATCCACGCCACTGACCCGGACAGCGCTCCACAGCTCCCCCTCTGTTGGGGCCTCGATAGGGTGCCTCTCCAAACCCCAGAGCCAGGCGGACCAGCTCCTTCCAGCCCAACATGACTTTTTCATTAAGCTGCCAAATTCCTGCGCTCCAGTTGGAGGTGATTTATCAACTAGGGGCTTCATTGCAGATTCATAGGAAACAGACATAGGCCCTGTCGCATGCGTTATCATGTTTCACATTCAAAGTGTGTCTGAGTGTGTGAGAGAGCCAGAAACCATGACCATGACTGCGAGTTTACTGTGCTCATACTCTGTTTGCACTCTTCCAAAGGAATCAAATAAAGATCCTTGTAGGAGATAGTCTGTACATGTGATGATCAGACAGTTGAAACCCGGGTATAGTTCTTTTCTTACACTGCATCGACATGGACCTCCTCAGACAGCAACGACTGAATTCCCACCATTCTAATTTTGATTTTGTGACGATGGCGATGTTTTTGTAGTGAGTGCGGTCAAAGATCCACTCACATTCTGTCTTTATCACTTGAAGTAAACAAAGAAAAATCACCGATAACCAGACAAATTGAAAAACAGCGGCGGGACACAGACAGACGGGTGCAGAAGTCTGCATGCTGACGCCCGTGGAGGACACTCACGTAGGTTACGACGTAGACGTAGCATATATCCAGCTTCACTCTGACATGGCCCCAGCTGCCTCGGGTCACGGCCAGTACACAGTTGGTGAAAGTGGTTTGCAGGTAGAAGCATTAACCACGTGAGCAACACGGACCAGGGAGGGAGAGCACGTTTGCCTCTGTGTGGACTGTCTTCCCGGCCAGTCAGGCTCAAAGTGAATTATGTATGATTGGGGGGCAGGCGGTCTCAGGTTTACTCCTATATAAACCTGGGGCTTTTTTATGGGAAACTGTAAAACTCCCAGGATTTTTTTTTCTCATGCCTCCTGAGACAAGCTTTGAAGTTTTGGTCAGGTGCTGTCATTTTTTTTTTTTTTTGCCTTCTTGTAGATTGTTGGAGCCTTGGGTCATTTGCAGCGCAAAGTATTTCTTAATTCAGGACATCTGTTGTGACTAAAAGCAGTTTGCATGATGGATTTGGTGCTATCTATAACTGAATCTGTCTCTCAGGTTTCTCTACCTTTCTTCTGATGCGATTTGTGGATAGAGGAGAAGGAGGAGGGTTCCCACAATATCCAGCAACACCTATTCATGACATCATGGATAGCCTAGAACGAGGAGAGAAAGGAGGGCACACAGAGACACAGGGCCTTTTACAATCACCTAATAACTCTATTACATCGAGCTGTGGGGCTCACAAAAAGGAGCGAGGAAAAAAAAAACTCCCATTCCTTTTCCTGGAAGCGGTGTTTTAATACGTATTTTTGGTGTTAAAGAGCGGAATATGAAACCAAAGAGAAGGAAATACAATAGCTCAGAAAAGCCCATAGCAATATTACAGTATTACCAGAAAATTAAACAATGGGACAAGGGGACACAAACATTTCAGGCACGTATAATATTGTTAGGGTTGGGTTTTGTTTTTTTCCACTAGCCTGTCAACACCTGATTGGACGTAATGTGGTTAAAAGTCACACATACCTTCTTTTTTCCCCCAATCATAGTCGTTGTGTAAACCAATGTGTGTAAGATAAATGAGCTCAGGATCGGTGCAAAATCCAACTGTAATCGCAACAGATGGTCCTCGATCTAAATAGAGAAGACTTAGCTTCTGCTGTTGTTGCACCTACAACGTGGACCTCCCTGCCGTTGCATCTTCACACTGCAAATACAGGTGCAATCGTGAAATACTACTTTTTTTTCTGAATGGCATTTAGCTGAACAAAGATTATAAAGCACTGTCATATTTTATGTATGCCTGAATTATCTTAGGGTTAAAAGAAAAAGAAGAAGAAAATGTGTACTTGTTTCATCCCATTCCCGTAGAAATAGGCATCAAAGAAAGAAAAGAAAAAAAAAAAACTTCTCGGTAACAGATATCGAACGCAGCCACAGAACTACACGATGACACTCGAGAGTGTGATACTTGACAGGCAGGACACAAGTAGCCACACTGAGTCTGGGGGCTTCTTTTGTAAACATGGGGAAACAATCAGTGTGGGACTGTAGGATAATGGTCAATAACGCTGTTGCTCACACCGGCTCCAGTCTTGCATCATTGATTAAGCCGTGCAGGAGGTAATTAGACCGGGGTTCTGCGGTGCGACCCGACTTTGTGGTGGCACGGTGTCATTCCAGGGTGTAAAGTATGTCGGGACGCTCCCGGCGGTGGGCCACAGTTTGGACCGGGACTGCCGCTGAGGGTTGGAGGGAGCCTGAGGGTGACGGGTCAAGACTGATGCTGACGTACTGTCCTCTGACGGTCCTGTCGTGGAATGTTCTTGTTTCTTTCAGAATGTACCCACTTCCCCCTCACCGCCTGCCCGGCATGTGCGCCTCTCTCTATGATCAAGCGAGGCTTTAACTCGCTGTGATCAATATTTAGCATCCCATGCGTGAAACAGGCAGATGTTTGGAGTTTCCTTTTCAAAGACGAGAGGCTTCTGTTGAGTGAAGGGAATCGATGTTCCCTTCCGTCTGTGAGGCTGCAGACCCGAAGCTTCTGAAGGGTGGCTGATGTGATTCCTGTCTGCCCTGGGGCTCCTGAGATTTGTGTGCCTCCCAGGCCTCTCCTGTCCTGTTAGCCTGCTGATACAGACACTCGTGCAGACAAAGTGCGTAGTCCAAACAGTTGTCCTGAAGTGGAAGAGGTCTGGATGTTAAACAACAGGGCTGTGATTGGGAATTGATTTGTTCATTTGCCAACTGTGTGAGTGAAAGTGAGTCGGTGGTGCCTTCTGCAATAACCTCCTTCTCCCTCTCTTTCTTTTCCATCTCCCTTCCTTTGCGCTCCATCCCCTCCCACAGCACCTGCAGCAGCACGAGAACGCGGTGGAGGGGGATGCCTGCTACTACCACTGTGTGCTGTGCAACTACTCCACCAAGGCCAAGCTCAACCTGATCCAGCATGTGCGCTCCATGAAGCACCAGCGGAGCGAGAGCCTGCGGAAGCTTCAGCGCCTGCAGAAGGGGCTCCCAGAGGAGGAGGAGGACCTCAGCTCTATCTTCACCATCCGCAAATGCTCGTCTTCAGATACAGGTCAGAACCTTTGTGGCCTTGTTTTAAACTCTGCTCGCATCAGTTCTAGCCGTTAAGCTCGGTACCTGTGATGTGTCAAGTGACCAGAAATATGCAGAGAGGATCCCATCCAGGCAGAAGATGAAAAGTCATTTCTCTAAATTCCCTTTATCACAATAATTCAACTTGAAAGCATGCCTTCCTCAGCCAACGCAGGAGCTGGTCTCTGTAACCCTTTAAGACATATTGACAGAGAGCATGAAGCTCGGAGGAGGAGGAGCTGAACAACAGCAGCAGCTGCAACAACAAGAACACCGAAAAAACAGACACAGCTACAACAACAGTAGCACGACTAAAACAAAGTGGCCAGACTGCTCATTTACTATGAACTGATTAGGACGGGCAAGCTGTGGTCAATTAACACGCTTTCTTAGCCGAGATTTGGTTTTCTAATCACTTTAACTCCAGTGTCCTCACAAAGAGGCTCTATTGTGTATTCCCGCAAGAAGGAACCATTTCGTTCCTCGCACACATACTCACTGTCTGAGTTGGGGGGTTGGTGGTGG
>CAAKHB010007313.1:281349-304228 GCA_901007665.1 Aeoliscus strigatus
GGAGCGAGAGAGAGAGAGAGGGGGGGGAGGGGGGGGGGGGGGGGGGGGGGGGGGGGGGGGGGGGGGGGGGGGGGTCAGCTTGTGAAGACGCTTTGTTCCAAAGAGGCAGGGATAATGAAGCCAGCGGCCGGGAAATTGCGCAAAAGGCAGTCACAGATCTGAAGCAAATCATTAGAGAACATATTTAGCAGAGCAATTAGGGACAATTAAGCTTTCTGCTCGCTGCACTCCAAATATGTTAATGACTACAGTACAGTGGACAAGAGAACATGCAAAGGCAAGAGGAGGGGTTATTAAGGTTAAAAGGGTTGGGAATTTACCTTTTCCTGTTCAGTCTTCATGTGCAAATATATATTTTTTTGTTGTTTTTTTTAAAGCAGATGGGGATATCAGCCCTTGTTTTTTGTTTCACCTTTGATGTACTGAGTTAGTTATAGGCCCCTGAGCCAGGGCTGCATGCCGACAGTGTGCGCACACACACACACACACACACACACACACACACACACACACACACACACACACACACACACACACACAGCACCACTGTCAGGACAGGAAGTGCACACCATTAATACAAAGGAGCTCATTATTCCATAAAACCATATAAGGAAAGTATGTGGATGTGGATTTGACAATATACACCGTAGTCTGTAGCACAGTTCAAGTTGACAGTGAAGGCAACATTGTAGTTTGGATATTGCAAATTAATATTCATCTGTTGTGAATAAGACAAAAAAATAACTTCAATTTGTATTTGTAGTCGGTGGTGTACCGTATGTTGGAGCCTATACTGTGGTGTGACAGTCCCCTCCAATGGAACAACACGTTTAGTGCTTAAGACCTCAGCAACTCCACTTCATAGCATTCATTATCCTACAAAAACACATTGCCACCGGCATCCAAGCTCTTTGCAAGGTAACAGTGATAGTAAGTGTCAGCAAATGTAAATGCTGCTCAAGATTTATTAACCCAGGCTTCAAAACGGTCTGCTCAGTTTGAAGTAGTCACCATTGACTAACGTAAGTGGTCTCAGTGGCTAGTTACCCCCGTCTGGCATTGCTGGAGCAAGTTGATCAGGGCAACAGACACATAATAATAATAATGATAATTACAGAAAGTAGGAATGACGGTGGAAAGGGCCAATCAGCGAGTGTTTTCTGTAAATGTCAGTAAACTTCCCCGGTCCGCGTCATCGCTCCGCCCCCTGATCGGGCTGCCGAATTCCCTTTTGGTGTTGTATTTAATTTCCTCTCCGTTTGCTCTCCTACAGCACATGTCTCTTTTTTGTGGTTAAGGCGTAGTGGAACATTCCCTGGCTTGTTAAAACAAAGTTGCCCCTGGATTTCTGGGTCACGTACGTCGTAATTCCCTCGTCGGCTGCTGTTCTGTGATCCAGCGAATCGTTCCGTGCTGGTGGTAGGTGCTGGGCTCGTAGCCTGCCTGGCATTTGTCCTAAAGCGTATGCCATTAAACTGATACTTCTCAATGGCTTTTGTGATGAAGTGTGTTTTATATTTAGCCCTTTTCGCTCATTTGAATGCTTCCTATGAGTATGTGGAAACTACAGGCTCCAGGGGATTTGGCGCCATATATCTCCTTCGGGATGGATGTCTGAGGACAGCAACAACAGCATAAATGAGCCGTCTATCCAAATTAGACCTCCGCTGCATAAAGGCTTTCATTGTTTTAAGTCTTGCTCCCCCTGAAAATGTGCTGCTTTGGCAAGTTGCTACGTGGCTCCGCCTACGTTTGTCTTTTTTAACCCTTTATCTATAGGCAAAACAAAGGAGGTCTCAGAGGGACCCCAGCCACACAGCTGCTCTTTGTGCAGAGATAACCAACTAAAACCCAGCATTGACTTCGACCAGTGCCCTCTCTCTCTCTCTCTCTCTCACACTCTCTTTGCACCCAGTTTTACTAGGTATGCACTCACCTGCCAGTTTATTAGGTGTGAATGCATTGTAATACATCACATTTTGCGTCCATGCAGAAGTTTTTCGTGAAGTTGTTTTAACGGGCCATTTTGGTGGCTAGCGGAAGTAGATAAGATAAGATAAGATAAGATAAGAGTTGAAACTTGTCTGGGTTGACAGCATGTGGTCATGATTTGGGGTTTAGATGAAATGTGTCATGTCTGGTGTCTGATGTTGAGGGCTCACATCTGTAAACATGAATCAGAGTGCATGTGTAGATATATGTATGAGAGGAGAATGAATAAAAATGACTGAGGAGTTTGGGGAACTTGCGTGAGATAGCTTGAGTGACACTTGAGCATACGATGACCCTGTTTTGTATGAATGATGTTCACCAGGGCATATAGCTCAATGACACATTGAGGTTTCTCATTTCTTAACATTTAATCGACTTTTTTTTCTTCCAGCCCCGAACAGAATGAGATCATGCTGTTCCAAAAGGGCAAAGCTAAATGGCACTGATGGGTGAATGACCTGCTGCAAGAAATAATTGTTTTGGTTGCGAAAGAGAGACAAAGGACGAAAATACAGCAGAGAACATTTTGTCATGATTTATGTTTTCCATTGGTGGTGTGTGTGTGGAGGAGGCAAAGATGGAGAAAATACGTGGCTGACAGTGGATTAGCTCCTGCTGTAAATCTGCCTCAGTCACAGATGGCAGCTCCTTGATCTCTGGACTGTGACGGCTTGGCTCTCAGCGCAGGAGGAAATCCCTGTCTGTGAACCCAGGAGGCTGGGAAGGAGAAGGCTGGGGCGCGGGCGAAAAAAGTCATTGTTAACCGTGTGTGCAGACGTAGAGGCCTGGGTATTCAGGGGTGAAGACTTGTTTGGAGAGCAGTTATTATACTGTGACTTTGCACCCCACTATGAGAGCACGCAGGGGGAGCTTAAGACTCCGGTTTAGATCGGCGTTACTTTTAATGACCAGTTTAATGACCAGTTTGTGCATTATTAAATGGAAATGAGACGAAAGGATGCATACAAATTACTGCATAATAGTGGTATCCAAAATGAGATCCATTACTTGTTTCGCTAAAAGGGGGGCACTTTCAGGGTCACGCAACTAATAGCAAGGCCTGTCCTGACAACAGAGGCATTTCTCTTCCTTCCCCATCCCTTTCTCTCTCTCTCTCGCTCTCTCTGTCTCATGCATAATTCTTGAGAGATTCAAAAAGACGCTGCAAAAACGTTCTGTGACGTGAAAAAAAAGTGTTAGTCATTACTGGGGTTTGGCGGTGCTTTGCTGGTAGGTTTGCAGCGACAGCAGAGAGGATGGGTCAGATAATAATTCCAATTAATGATATGTATGAGGTACAGTGAAACGCCTCCCCCATCCTGTTTGTACCTCCCCTGCCATCATCCTCTGCGTGCCCAGTATCTCTGCTAAAGCTGGAAAAGCCAGGTAAAATCAGAGTTGAGCCAAGCCACGCTCTGATGGCATGCAAGGGTCTCAGTCTGAGCTTCTGCTCTCCTCAGACAAGACCAAAGCAGACGGCAGCCATTCCTGGAATGTCCTCTTTAATTTATGCCTGTTAAAATGCAAAGTAAACCTTTCCAGAAACAGGATATTGTAGCCTGGAACCACCAGACCCCTTTCTACATGCCACATTATGGCCAATCTGAAAGTAAGTTGTGTAGACAGACACTACTGCAATGCGCTTTTAATAAAGGCAGTTATTGCCCTGGTGATGCAGAGTGGATATGAGAATGAGGACTGTGCAGGCCTGGATGAGTCGCGCCCTGGAGGGCCTGCAGCTCAGTCAGGCCTCCGTCAGCCGCCTGCCTTCTAATCCCTGTCCGAAGGGCATCTAGGCAGCGTAGGAAATTGTTTGCTGTCCGGAGAACGTGCCAGGAAATTCATAATGCATCACTTTTCATTTTGAAAATATTACAAAACTCCAGACGTTTATTAAAAAGCCAAAATGATGGCTTTATAGATTTTCCATTCGTGTATCAGCATTTATATGACCCTGTAGCTCTAACTAGTACAAGCAAGTCTTTTCTTCCCTGTACCTCCTTTCTGGACAGGCTCAGTTTGGATACCTCTGCTGGCGCATCCTGTAATAGCAAATTGACCGACAAAGCCAACATGCTATTCTGGGACAGCTGTGAATAAAAATCTCTTGTGTGCTGTGTTTCACTGCCTCTCCTGACTGAAGCCTCATTCTGTAAACAGTGGCAAGCTTTGCCTTCAGGCTGAAAGGTAGGTTAGGTCTGGTTACTGGTCTGCCTGTCTGCAGTGTACCTGGTCTGGATAAAAAAAGACAGAAATACAGTGAGTCATGCTGCGTTGGGCCTCATTTAAATGTTGAAAACATCTTTGCAATGAAGAAGATCGAATCTGAGAGGAGCTAGAGAGAGACATTTGTGTGAGCACGTCACGTTCAGCAGCTTCTGCAGCTCAACACTGTGGTCTGCCATCGCTGTTTCTGTATGTTCGGCACGGTCAGCGCATGCGGGTGGGCGGGGGGCTATGACGTCATTGGTTCGGGAATTCTAAAAGATTTCTTAAAGGATCGAATTCAGGCTCCAAAACGCTGCTTGATGTGGACCTTCACCTGAACTCGTGTCCACGTGGACATGGCCCCTACCCGCAATCTGCAAACTAATGTGCCTCTTTTGTGGGTCTTTGTGTGCGTGAGTGTCTATTTGTGTGCCGCTGTCGTCTGCAGTCAGCGTTGCTCCATCCGATCGGCTGAACAGTGTAACCAACGTAAAACATTTCAGTATGAAATTTATTGTGTGCTTTATACGAAATGAAATGGTCTCAAATGAATGAAGATTTGAATGATGACAAAAACTGTTGAGGATAAAACAACGTCAATATGCTTTCGGTCTGCACATTACCCAATTGGGCCTAACTGTGTTCATACCGAGTGCGTGCATTTAAAATGGTGTATTTATACTTTTTATACACATTGTCGATCACGGTTTCACATTTTTGGCACATCAGATAACAATATGACAACATGCGTTTGTTAATTGTGCACACGTTTCACAAACAGATTTGTGCGGACACACTGTTGGTGAATGTGTGTGTACCGTATGTTTGCTGCCTTGCGTATGGTTTCACTGTCAGTTTTGTCACGTGGGTGTAAATATGTGCCAGATTTTATTTTGCAAACTGGCATACCCATAAATGAAAACACACACACACACACACACACACACATAGGTGTCTGCGCTGAGAAGCCGGCTGTGTGGGTGCGAGAGGCTCTCGCTGTCATCGAGCCCATTTTCAGACTGGCAGCGCATTATAATATTGGTTTCCCTCTCTCGTCATTACCAGACACTCTCCTTGAAAGCTGATCCAAAAGATAGACAGTCCATCAGGAGACAGTCATCTCATTTGTTCTTACGTGTTAATGAGTTCTATTTTCAGGTCGAGAGGCTTCACTGCGGGATATTGGTGCAGAGGTGACGATCGGTGGTTTGAGGGACTGGGTTGCAGGATCAGGGCGAGCTGGGGGTGTGTGAAGGTAATGCAGTAGCCCTGCTGCCCCTCATGTCACTCACAGGGAGTAACCACAGCCCCCTCAGCGCCTGCCAGTCAGGGCTGAGGGAGGGAATCGGCGATCAGACAGCAGAGGAGAGAACAGATCAGGTGACAAAGAGGTAATGGCTGTGATGGTTGGATTTTTACCAGCAGTCATGTCAGTGCCATGAGATGATGGAGGAATCCATTAAAGACAGACAGGAAGTGTGTTGGATTGTACTGCAGCGTACATGACTGTACTGATTCTTTTGTCATGATTCAAATCACAAAGAGACAGTTATGTGTCTCATTACCATTACACCCACCAATGCATCAGTTTACACACCCTGTAGGTCTTGATAAGTTAATTTGCATGATGCAGCCGCATCGTCGTGTTTGTTTTTGCTGATAACTGACATTTACAAGTTGTGTTATTTTATTTTCTTTCCATATAGTTTTGTCTGCAATACTTACTCAGACATCCCCCAAGGCTCACACTAACACCGTACACCCAGCACCTTCTCATCTATGATATTGATTGCAGTGTGAGTGAATGCCAGTTAATCGCAGGACGCAAACCAATCCGCTGTTAAACACTTGGATTGCTTCATTTGTTTCTATGTTTTGGAAATGGGTAAATGGCGCTGCATGCTGTCAGAATTAGGCAGCTCAATTTCACCATGGGCGGCTTCACAGAAGAAGCCGGGGTAAAGTTTGGGAACTATTGAGTCGAGGCCAGGAAAGTTTTATTTAGCCGTTTTTAATAAGGCTGCACGTGCTCCCAGAGAGAGCTGGCAGATCAAAGGGCATGATCTGTGCTATGGATGAATTCACCCCGAAACCAGCAGAGACGATTGGCCTCGCTGACAGCAAAACAAAACCAGAGTGAAGGATGCCCTGTGCAGCAGCATGCTGCCCTCACTCTTCCACTTCTCCATTAGAATAAAGCCTGATGAAACAAAGACTTGCTAAAAAAAAAAAAAGACAGATATTGCTGATATTATGATTCATTATCCACCAGTAGATACACTGTATGTGAGGATGTATTGTTCGAACCTGTTGTCCCATATGGTCCAACACACACACACACACACACACACGTCCAAGCTTTATATTAGTTTAAAATAAAAAAGTCTCCCCTCCAGTGCTTTAGATACATGGAATAAAAGCAGCCGGGCAAATGGCAGCAATGAGAGAAGTGCAGAAATATTTCAATAGTGAACCTTTCCAACCTTTACCGGTGGGCGTGAGCACCAGTCATTGATTCACACTGTTCCTGACACGGCACTACACGCCACCTGAGGATGGTAAGAGGAGAAATGGATGAGTTTACAAAAAAGGGGAAAAAAAATCACAAAAGGATAATATGCGTGGGAGGTGAGTGCTGCTGTGCGTCACATCAGAGATGGGGAGGGAATGAGGAACTTTCCTCAAATATTGGAAATTATTTCAATAGTAATTTACCCCCTCAAATATTGACCCTGCATAACTGGGTATTGTTCATCGACCGAGATTCTCAGGCACATATGTTCACAACCTCAGGAGGCGGCTACCCGTCAGAGGCTTCAGCTCCCATCAACAGGGACATAAGATGACTGCTGATTTGTCGTGATCTGCTTTTTGTTTTATAAAAGCGTCGTGTTTAAGCACACCTATGTGCCGTCTTATAGTGACAGAGGATAAACACATGATAACTCTGAGCTTCTTGTTGGCCGGTCAGTCTCTCTGTGACGGGTTTCTGACACTTGATTGTTTATTGGCGTTGGATATTTTTTTTTTTTCTGGAGCCTGAGAGATGATGATCATCATGTAAAACATTCAGACTTTTCAATACAATGAAATTTGGCATTTACACATGTGCATCATAACTTACGGTGGATCCACAAAGGTAGAAAACAGGTGTCTGGAACTAAAAAAAATAGTATTTCACGTTATGATGAAAGCCACTTGATTTTTTTTTTTTTTTTTTCTAACTGTGTGTTGTATCTATGTTGCCTGTTTTAGAGCAGTGGGAACATGGTTTTCATCATATATCTGAAGACATAGTTTTTTTTCTGATACAAACATGGATAAAAGCCTAGCTATTTGTTCCTACTTGTTCCTAATACTTGCAGCACAATACAGTATACGTATGTACTCAAGTACAAAACAGTATAATAGTAGCAGTGTTTGGATGCATGCTCAATTTCGTCATTTGTTCATTTGTGGATATATAATTCTTTCAAGATTTGAAGTAAAGTGCAATGGAAAACATTGCTTTGCAAAAAGAGAAAGAAAAGCCTGGCCAATATGAAGCATTAAGAAGAATAATCAACTGCTTGAAAGGTCAATTTTCATGCTTCTTGCTCGGTAAGCAAACAGGAGAGCGTATTGATTCAGTTCAGCTGCACTGCACAGTGAGCAGAGTAGGGCGAGCAATTCTAGTCCTATTTTTGAGTAAGTTTATGTAAGACCAGGAGCTGTTACAAAACATTTCCCACTTTGCACTGAGGAGGCAGATAAGACATGTTTCTTGTTATAAGTTGTAAAGTTAAGATTGTGCGTGTGGACGTGAATTATAACTCCACAAAGGGACATGGGGAACATGATTCAGGTTCAGGTCATCCACACTTCCTGTACATTACATGTACAGTTTTGAGCAAATTTGATTTTTACCTTCTGTTGGTCGGAGAAGCTGTAGCACACGTATTTCCCTGCAAGGTTAATAAAGTATATCTAATTGTTAATCACTGGTTAGTGGATTGACAAGAAGGAAGCCTTGTATCTGTGTTTTTGTTATTATTGTTTTAAATTATGATTTTTTTAGGCTGGCATTTATGCAGTGAAATTTACATATAAAAGTGCTCTTTCTTTTTTTAAAAAAGGTGTCATATAATCCAGAATTGTCATGACTGAAAGAATTGATTTATTCATACGGTCATCAGCAATGAGGTTGTGCAGGAAACGTTGTAATCTCTGCTTCAACTGACTCTGCTTTTTTTTAAAAAATCCATCTTTCTTGAAAATAAAAGAAAAAAAAAGTAGGGGTGGGGGTTGCATCTACCTGAAATTAGTTCCCAACATGTATTTGTGAAATATTTCGCACACTTGGGAAAAGTATGATGGGGGCACACAGACTGGCGCGCGAGGTGCGTGCTGGGAGAGCACATGTCACAAGTCATCGACAGCCTGACACTCAGAGAGGCTTACTCGACTCAAGGTGGCACAGGGGCCAGCATGGTGGCCAGAATTAGAGGAATAGTCTGCTTTTGTCATGTTAAACTGCGTAAAAGTATCTAATTGGGTGGGGGAGCGCGAATGGCAATGCTGTCTTTGTTTAAGGACACTCTGCAGTCACTTTGCGCAGCCCATTGTGCACTGACCACAATGGCATTACTTTGTCCTGCTCTTTTCTGTGGCTCTCTGCAGTCAGCTCATATCCGTTCCACTCTGTCTCCATGCTTCATGTCCACCAAGAAATACCCCCACCCTCCCCACAACCTCTCATCATGATCACCTCTACCTTTCCTCCCGCACCACCGTCACCACCCTTCACCACACCGGTCTGTGATCTTATCTTTCTGACTTTTTGAATTTGAAATAAATTCATTGTAAGATGACATTAGACACATGTTCAGTTATTTTGGGGGGATATTTAATATCAACAATCAAACACGCATTCAAATCAACTTGATTTCGGTACCAGACATGTCATTTTCCAGTACAATTCAGTATCTCCTAGATGTGAGTAGGGTCGTCATAGCAACAGCTGTCCGAAATCGTCTGATGATGACGTCTTGCACGCGACACAAGCAAACAATGAACAAACAATGAAGGCAAACTCCCCGCTTGATCTGTACATAAACATCTGTACTCGGCTGAGTGTAATGGCATGTAGACGTTAGACTTTGTATTGGCTGAGCTCAGTTCGAAACCTCAACAGAACAAGAACCAGAAAAGAGGCAGGGAGCAGGTTCTATCCCTGATGGAAATGAAAAAAATCAGTTGAGTCGTGCTGGAAGTGGAAAGTGGAAAAAAATGACACAAGCCTGTGACTTGGCCAATTTCCCCATCCTCTGTTTACCACCTTATGTACAGAAACGTAATTTCTGTCATTATTACTGTCACCATTGCTGTTCACTATTGTGTTCTTTGTTGTGTTGTCTCTGTTGTGTTGGCTCTAAAAAATAATATAAAACAAAGGAAGTATTAAATCTGACTGAATCTTCAAGACAGTTGATGTGGAGGGAGAATTGGGACAATACCACTGTCAAATAGTACTATTTGTTTTAAATAGGTGTTTCATTAATACAAGAAAAAACTTCCAGCTCTTCTACTTATGGCAGATTATACTGAAGAAGAGGCCAAGCAGATCTTTTCCTCAGCGTGATGCTGAAAATGGACTAAAACGCACCTCAGAAATGATTGTAAATGTATATTTCTTGCTGTGAGGGTCCGATAAACAACAGGCAGAAGAGATTGAATGAGCACTGGCTATAATAAGACCAAGGTTACAGTCCTGCACCTCCTCCAGAGAATCACGTGCAAACTGTATAAAGACCAACCTCAGTATAGTTAGTGCACTGTTAATGGCCTTCTGCCTTGTGAAGGTGTAATCATGCGTGACAAAAAACGGGCCCAAGTCACTAACCTTGGAGTAATTCTGTGTGCATTAAAGTGTCCTTTTTTGTTAGAGAGGTCATTCATAACTTGGTCATGTTGTTGATGTACAGTGAGAGATATTGATTGATTAATGCATTAAGTGCTCACAATCCATTAGGTTCTGTGAAAGGGACTGAAGTGAAGACTTGCTCTTTCTCACTACATATTTTCACCTTTCCTCATTGTGCAAAGGGCACCATTTCTCACTGGCAAAGTTAAAGGGACAAGAAAAAACCTGAGTGTCTGCCAAGTAATGCATTCAAAAGAGTGTCACGTCTCATAAGTGTCAACTGGAGTAACCTGAGAGGCTTGACACCGTTTTGCTCTTACATTAGCCTTCTGTTCATCCTGACCGAAGACAATGCTGGAGACATTTCTAATCATACATATATATATATATATATAAAATAGTCCAACTGCTTGTAACAAAAACTAAAATTTCTTGTGTGTCCTTTTAAGAACTCAAAGGACACAGGGGGTTATTGGCATTCCTCTTACAGTCACAAGAAATAGACCTGTATCGCCCGGGTCCTAAGTGGCGAAGCTTGTGAATGGATGAGTGTCAGTCATTACCTTAGAAACTGGGGCTGCATTAGACATTCATAACAGTGCGCCATCTCTGCACCTTTCATCTCCACAAGGGCCAGCTCCATTAGGATCTTTTATCTTTGTGCTGATGGCTGCTCCTGATAATGGGGCTGCCGAGAAATCCAGAAGACTCAACTCTGACACAATTGGCCTTTTTCCTTTCTGCAAGTAAAGACATTAGAGTACACTAGACTCTTGGTTGGTGCTTATAAATTCTGTTTGCTTTAAGTCACAAGTCTTAATTGTGGAAGTGATCAATACCACAATAACAGTTTGTTACTGTATGAGAAAGAAAATAAAACTTTGTTGTTCCCGGCCGATGACCAATGAGTGTCCACTGGTTCACTGGTTGAATACTCATTGTTTGACTCCGAGGGATAAAGATGAAAAACTTTTTGGTCAAAAATCTGTCTCTGCTCCTCCGCGATCACATATTAGCCTTATTTCTGGATTAGCCTATTATCTTATACCCACAGAAGGAGTCACAGCTGATGACGTTCACCACGCAACGTGTCACTGACGTATTTCTAATGTGTATTCCTGCAATTATAATGTCCGTGGCTGAACAACAGTCACCTGCTGCAGAAGCTTTTTGACACATTTTGAGACGGACAAATGGATTTTCAAACCTCCTTCATCTATCGCCAATGTCTCTCATTCATGACTGCTTAACTTCTGTATTACTTCTGACCCCCCCCCGTGGAGAAGCATGAACAATATCCCATGCAAACCTCATTGGAAGCATCGCTTTTGGGCTCATAATGCAGTAATTCATGCAAGCCAATGTTTTTCAATTATGAATTATGAAAAATATTCTTCTTTTCCCCTACAGTGCGGCAGCACACAAATTGTATTTCCAAGGCAAAAGTGGAGAAGGAACACACTGAATAATCATTGTGTTTAATGCTCTGGTCATAATCTCAGGTTTTATGATGGTTTTCTAATGATTTTCTAATGATGTTAAATGTTAGTAGCGAGAACAGCCATAATTTGAACACAGCAGTGTATTTTTTTGCAGCACAATACGACCAGGCGCAATTGCAACTACAATGACTATTACGGCAGGAATGAGATTTAAGAGCCATCCCTTTTGGTGCGTTGTTTTGCTTTCTTCACCCACCATAAATCCTCATCGCTGTGCTCTTGAAGCTGCCGCCCCAGCCTGCCCTCCCCAGGTGGGAATACGATTAGGTGCAGGGACTGTTCCATTCAGTGCCACTGTCTGTCCACCACAGTCATTCATTAAAACAAAAAAATGGTTGTCCCAGTTGAGAAAGCAGTGGACTCCTGGGAAATAAAAAAAAAAAAAACAAAACAAAACAAAAATCAAGGAGAGAAGATTAAGCGAAACAGAGAATGGAAAAATGGAGAGATGAGCACAAAGAAGTGAGAATAAAAACTGTCACAGGACATACAACCTTGGCCTCTGAGTGACAATATTCACCAAAATATGTATTGAGACAAAGGCTTTGTCTCCTTCCTGTGCCTTTTCAATGAATTACACCTCTCCACCCCCTACCCCCAGCTTTTTAATTAAATGGCTGCAGCTCCATCTCTCTATCCGTAGCTCCCCATTACAGAGGCTAGATAAGGGATTGCTATCTGTAGCATGTTAAGAAAGGCTGCTGGGCAGCCAAGCCTCATGAAATTTGTCACAAGATCTCATTTTCCTCATTGCCAGACGTGATGCTTATAATTGATGTGGAGGCAGCAGTAATTTATTGGCCGTCTGCAATTATCATCCCCTTCTAGCAGGGGGATGTGACTGCAATTTATAAGTGTGTGTCTGTGTGTTAGTGTGTGTCCGTGTGTGTGTGTGTGTGTGTGTGTTGTTGGAGAGTGTGACATTGTGTGGTATAAATTAACACAGTAACATGTATCTCCCCCGATAAGTGTGTGCGCGTGTTTGCTGCTGAATAATGACAGGCACCGTATCATAAACAATACACGGCTTGTATTCAGACGTCTTTGGTCAGAGTGTCGATGCACCAGCTGGACTTTCACACACAGACAGGGTGGGGTGTGGGTGTGGGTGTCCAGGGTAACCAGAAGCCTGGGAGTTGAGGGGGTGAGTGGGGGGTGGGCCAGAGGGGCAGAGGGGGCTGGTGCTGCTCCCCTTTGTCCGCAGCTCCTCCGTATGTCTTTAGGGCTTGTTTTCTCATAGTAAAAATAATAACCCTGGGGGTAGATGATGTGTCTGTCTGGATTTTACTAGTGTGTTTAATCAAAAATGAGACATTTACCACTCTCGTAGTCATGAGGTCCATGACATTAATTGTGTCTTCTGCCTTGTAATACACACCTGAGGTGGTCTGCAGTATCAAGACACCTCCCAAATTCAATTTTTCCATAAAGAATACCATTGAAGTGAAAACTAATGGATTTTTGTGTTGCCAATATGATCCGCAAAGGCATTAATAAAAAAAAAAAAAAAAAAAAAAATCTTTGTTCATTAGAATAAGAGCATCATTATAGGCGTCAAGGCAGCGCTTCAGCTATAAAATGTGTCAATTCATAGCTTCTTTGTACTCCATGAGCTCACCAGGCAAAGGACAGTGTGAGTGTCCAAACAGCACTCATCTCTCATGTGAGTATTTCAGTCACTGAAAAGGAAATAATGTAAAATAAAGATAATACAGATAGAGGTTTCTGTTCATGACCTGCAGCGTCACATGTCTTGTGTACGTTGGTGTTGCTTCAGCCTCTTCCATGGTGCTGCGTCTCCTGTGCGATCAGAGCATCAGAGAGTTGAAACAAGAGACATGACTCGCTGTGCACTAGTTCAGTTGGCCCTGGAGAAACACTGTTTCACTGCGTGGCGTTGCATAATGTGGGATATACATACAACGACAGCACCAAGGACCAGTTTAATCTGACCGCTGACTATTTGTCAAATACCCCTGTCATGTACCTGTGCATATTTCTTCTTTTTTTTTTTTTAAATATAAGGAGCAGGTTGAGCTGTCACGCCATGATGGGGAAGAGAGGGATGAGGGCTTTCACCAGCAGCAGCTCTGAGCATGCTCCGTTTATCTCAGGAAATGGGACCTGTTTGTTTTGTCTACCTGCACGCCTGTTGTGTTCAGTTGCCAAATTAGACTTTCAAATCAAGAAGCCAGTGGGAGCCCAAGACTCAAGTTTTCTCCTTCCCTTTAATAATCATCCCTGTTTACTCTTCAGGGAGTCATCCTTATATATTTCTTTTCTTAAATGCGCCCTCTAAGCACGGAGAGTGTCTTTAATAAAGCGAGCCGTCAAAGCGTCATTCCAACATGTGAATTGCACAGGAGAGAATTGAGAGATGGAAGCAATAGAGGTACACCAGTGGAGGAGGTGTGTGTGGGGGGTGGGGGTGGTTGCACTGCACCCTTCATGCTATTATCTTTATGGCATAGCAAAACATGCTTGAGGCAATCAGCATGAAATTGTTAATTGCTCAGCCCACTTGTGCGCTGCTCAGGGGACAGGGCCCTTCTGGAGGTCCCACGTCGAGCCAGCGAGGTGGTTCCAACGAGCTGCCTGCCGGTCTGGCTTGTCAGACGTCGCTGCACAACAAACATGTTGGTCTCCTGTCGCTGGCGGTGACCTTCAGCGCTGCAGCGGAAATCATCAGGGGCACCTTTCACATATAGGACTTCATCAGAGCTGCACAAAATGTGCACTTGATTCCCACAACCAAAATGTAGTTAGCTCAATTCTATGCAAGTTACAGACAAAAATACATATTATCACATGTTTCTATGGCGATGTCATATTGTGTACATAAAATAAAGTATAACAAATATATTTTTGTGTATATCTTTAACTGAACGGGCATCCAGTTTGATGTCTGCATTTTAGCTGATAGCTCATGTGAATGCAGCATAAGTCTTTAAATACAAAAAAAAGGGCTCCATACGATGTGGAAGAGGTACCAGGAACAAACTAGAAGAGGTCAAGGCCAACTGGCACAGAAGGAACGGGAGCACTGCTCAAATACATGAGGGAAACACAATGAGGATCAGGGAGTGATCACACAAGCAGGAAACTCACAGAGACTATCAAAATAAAGCAGGAAGAGCAGCACAGAGTGAGACATGACACTGCAAGTGTCTTATATGTTGAACTGTCGAAACCCAGGCGATGATGTCTGACACACATCCGCGTGATGGTCTCCAGCTAATCTATCATGAATGGGGACGTTTAAAACGGGTGAAAGCGTTTGCTGCAGTGTGTTTCTCTTCACAAACAAATCTCATCCCAGCTCTCACCTTCTCAGACGTTGCGCCAGGTTGCTCATGTAAAACGTCTTTCAAAACGAACGCCACCCCACCCGTTACACGCTCAGTGGGAACATAACGCCCTCCTCCGTGGCTATCAGTTTTTGTTCTTGTTGTGAAGAGGGAGAAAGAGCAAGGTTACATGGGGCGTCGTAGTAATGGGGCCTGTCATGCGCGTTGATCGTCTTAGGCGTGGAGGAGGATGAGCGCTCAAAAGGTGTTGTCTTCAAATAGGATTTCTGCAAGTGAGACATCCTCGTTGGGTGATATCCCCCTCAGAGCAGCCACTTTCTTATAGAATGATCTGTTATTAAGCAAATGAAGTGCTGCGGGCCCGTTAAATCCCTCCACTTTGTCATGGTGTGCTCTCAGTTATCACACCCTGCTCCCTCATTCACCGCTGATGTTCTACCCACTTTCGCTATGTTAAACCCGAGCACAGCAGCCTGGTGTTTTAAGTCGGCTGCTCTTTTGGAACACGCGTGACACCGAGAGGATTCTAAGTTGTAATCAATAACTCCTTAAAGGCACATTGATCTTTTAAAAGGAAGTTTTGAAATTGAGCAGAGTTTTTTTGTCTCCTCCCGAGAGAAGGAGAAGGCAGAGAGTGTGATCAAAAGCTGAAGTGAGGAAACACTCACAAAAAAAAATCTCAATATCAAGATCCTCTGTTCTGTCCGATTGAATGAGTTGTGTTTTTTAATATAAAGACACAGCAAAATAGCTAAATCTGTTTCCAAATTGAATCCATCCTACGTATAATCACCTGGGAGGCACGTTCCCCTCGATTATTTCCAGTTAGATGTGCACTTCTTTTCCTCCTACTTCTTCTTAGAGGACTGACAAATGTTATGCGGTGCAGTTAGCGTTTCGCACGCAGCATGATGTGCTTCACATCGGTTTGAACCTTTTCCCTCCTAGTTGCATCTAATCTGTACATTTCACCTCCTGTTACTAATTCCACGTCCTGAAAACACCCGTCACAGGTGGCAGATCAAATGCCTCACTACCATCGGCTCGATCAGTCAATTGTGCCACCACCACAGTTTAAAGTTTTAAAGGGCTTTTGTCCCATTCGTTCAAAGACATAATAGAGGCAAGGAGGGGGCAATTGGAAGGCGGTGGGGTAGACAGCTGGAATGGTAACAGCCAGACAGGAATTGATTGCATTAATTGATATGCCAATATGTAAGCTTGTTACATCCACCATTGCTTAGGATGATGGCTAACAGGTCTTGTTGATCAATGGAACCAATAAAGGCTTCGTCCATTAATGAGCAATGTGGTAATTAATGTTATCCCTTAAGCAATTACCTCAGGCAGTGCATCTACGGGGAAGTGCAGCAAGTCGTCCGGGTTATCTCTGTTCTAGTCTCAGCAATTTTCTCCCACAGCTCCTTTAGTGCTTTGAGATGAGCGGCGGGCTGCAACTCGGGTCACTTCAAGTGTTAGACAAGAGAGGAACAAGCATAATTTGTTATTTTATTTCTAGTTACATGAGGTGGCGGGTAGTTTATGCAGCGCAGATGTCAATGCAGACACAAAATGTTTTTTTTTATCTGTATTGCTTTAATACAAACCAGGGATCCAGTCACTCCAGTTAATAGATTATAAGAAAATTAATTTGGACTTTTTGTTTTATTGCAGAAAATTCAATCAAGTAATACATGCATTGTTTTATTCTGCATACTAAGTCCAATAGTAGCTGTTTCACAATAAAGTCTGATTCATGTTTCTAAACAACGCAGTCCCGACAGCGTAGCCTGACGTGCACCTCTCCAAACAACATGTTCACAGCACATGGACGTCCACAGACTATAATTGGCCTGTTGGCGTCATGTGACTTTCCCAGTTCACCTCTGTGTTTGCAGAGAAAATACAACCATCGTTAAGGTTATTTTTGAGCGGAACATGATGGTGGTCTTGTTGTAGATAGATTCACTCACGTTCAGTCAACCGTGAACAAAGACAAACGTTGATATAACCAGAAAAACCTAAACGCAGCGGTGGGATTCCGACAAATGCAGACAGACACTCACGTCAACGTAGGGCGTCTGCATAGGCTCCGACATCAACTGAGTGTTAACAAGTCCAGCTTCAGTTTCACACTGGAAACACGGTGGTGGAAAGTGTGTGACGGTCCTTCTGTTGGTTCCTCCTCCTTTTATGGCAAATGCATTTCACTCAGTTGAATTGTGGCTGCAGTTGGTTTCAATTCATTACGGGGAGCTTGTCTGAAATATGTGTTTATGTAGACTTGTAAGTATTACTTAAATGTGTTATTGGGTTTGGATTGAATTTGCAGTGACAAAATGAAGGATGCTGTGGCTCTGGACATAGATATACTTCTCACCTTGGAGTGGAAAGCTCTCATGAACGCATCGAGCTAATAAAGGAATGGAAAAGCCATTCATATCCTTTTAATATTCATCCATAAAAAGGCTGAATAGGATAAGAAACAAGTTAGTGTGAGATGATGACTTATTAGTTGGGATCGGGCAGAAAGGCCCATCTGTCTCTGCGCCTGTTACCCACAGCCTTAATCAGGACATACAGCGGGGAAGGCTAAATAAACAGTAAGTAAGTTGTCTCGGGCAGAGGAACATCAATGCCTGCAACTTGCTAAAGCCTTTGCACTGAATGGTTCTGTATTGACCCCGCAAGACCCTCTGAGAATTCCCTAATTGAAAATTAATATTGAATCAATGCCGCAGGCCATTTGCATATTGATTATAAACATCCAGGAAGGCACCAAGTATGTCTGGAATCAATAGGGCCCTTCTGCAGCAAGCCGAGTGCACTACATCACATGGCAGCTGCCTGCTCCTGAGGTTAATGACTGCTGCTTGTTAAGGAGCTCCTGTCAGGTAGAATCCAGCTGCAGGGTCTTTCTGCCAAAACCGGCTGCAGGTCAACGGAGGCAGGCAGCAGAGTGCGGACTGATGGAGCTTTTGGAGGGGAAATACAGTTTATTCGGCATCAGGATGAGTTGATAGACGCTTTGGTTTTATGTGTGCCCTAAGCACCCTGATGTCAAATTGTGATTGCGGCCGTAACATTTCCCATAAACTAATAAAACTGGCTTATGCTGTATTTTTGTGTGTATAAGATGGGATGAGAAGGAGAGGCTGATCAAAGACAGTTTCCAGGCCCCTGAAGGAAGAGAAAACAATAAAAGGCAGATAAAAAAAACCCCCTTTTTAATTTGAAATGAAACTTTTACAACATTACAATACAATAGAAAACCCGCAATGGTGCATGCTGAGGCACCGATTAAGATTTAACACCAAATCCCTTTAATAGTTTCCACATGTTGAAAAGATGCATGAGTCGGTAGCACAGGTAAGCACCACGTCAAGCCAGAATCACACAGAAACGTACTGGTTCAGGGATGTTATTGAAAAGATGAAAATGAGTTGGGTTAAAAAAAACCAACAACAACTCTGGGATTCTCTGAGTTGCTGGTCCTCCATGCTGTGTTAGGTGATTTCATTAAAAAAAAAACACAACGACAGCATGGAGACATACAGTATGTGCATCTAATCTGTTGATGTAAATATTCATGTTTACAAATGTAGTTACAGCTGAACAGTCATGCGAAAGTTAAGAAGTATATATATTGACATATAGACAGCTAGATGATAAGGATTGTTAATGAATTGATTGTGTGTATCCAAGGGACTAGTGATGTAAATTAGCAGGCTTGTTAATTACTTTGATCAAGTCATTGAAACAGTTACACTCTTACATTTGAAACAGGGAAACTTGTTCATTGGAAACAATTACATTTACAGAGGAACTTTCCAAACGCTGACGACAGACTGCTTCCCCCCACCCCACCCCCCAACTCTCTCTCTCTCTCTCTCTCTCACACACACACACACACACACCTCAACTCGCAACCTGCTCTGGGAACTCAGGTCCGTGAGCTGAGAGCGGAGCTCTGGACCCAGACAACCAGGCTGCATCTGATTGCTTCATTACAGCCTCTTTCATTGACTTGGTTGCACTGAACTGATGAACTGAGGCAGTGGACAAGAGCACATAATAGGAAGGAAGGAATTCTTATCACAGCCTTCTCAGGAGGCCACTGGTCCTGGCTGGAGCCTGCAGAAGCTGAGCAGGCAGGAGGCGGGGGGAGCTGAATCTCCACTGGGCGTCAAGCTTTTACATGTTGGGTCGCAAGAGAGAGGAAGAGTGAATCCTCCGAGAGCCATATGATGGCAGGATGGCAGCATGTTTTAATGATTAGTTTGGTGATTAGTGTTTGCCCTCTCCTGGTTACCTACACCAAGGACATAACATTGTCTCAATTGTTTATTACAGCAGTCCTCCAGGGGGAGACTCTTGCTAGTTAGAGTCACAGACAGCATCCAATGACATGAATTATTCAGTTCAAGAAAAAAACCTTGTCAGGATTTCACCTCTAACTTTCCAAACTGATGGACAAAATAAAAACACAGGACAGCAGCATGTCTGGGCTCCACAGCCACATGACAGGCCATGACCCAAATTAAGGAACATTTTCAACTTATTTTTCATTTTTGTAAGCCTCTTTAAATCCTGTTTTCATAGGAACTACCAAATATTCTCGTTTACATTAGATTAGCAGCATTTTCATTAAAACCAAGACCTTAGTGGAGCAAAAACAGTAAAAACACAAATACTGACACCATTTTGGATTCTAAAGTCCATGACAGATATATGTTGGAAGAACGTTCCACAATTCCCTCCAAAATAAAAGCACAGTTTTTTTTCCTTAAATTTTCTCAGACTGAAGTCGGCTTCGGGACAGTTGAGAAACGGCTTAACTGAGGTTAGTGATGCCACTGACCGGCCTGCTCATTTCTGTGCCTATATGTCATGAGTCAGCACTAAATTTGTGAGGAAGAGGAGGAGCAGGACAGAAAACTTTGTCCAAATGCTGCAGACGTCACCATCAGATGTCATTCATGTCCACAGTCCACAGTAAAAGTTAGATGTAATGTTCTGCTCAGGTGCTCCACCTGCCAGCACAGTCTCCGGTCTTCATGGCTGCATCCATCAAATCATTCCCCTCCCCCCTTTCCTGCTCGTACCTGTTCGCTTGGTACAAAATGGATGCTGCAAAGCCATTTAATTGGCCTCCACTTCAGAATCCAAGGGCATTTGAGATGTCTCTTTAATAATATCTTCCCCTGCAGAGCTTTTCTTGGTAGTACTCTGGAGGAATTTACTTCATGCCACACAAATTGTTATTTGTTGCCAGTGGATATCAGAAAATTGCCCTTAAGACGCGCAGGCATCTGTGATTGCTAGGGTGTCATGTATTTTTTGTCTTTTTTAGCATGGGACAAATGTTACAGTACAAGAACAGTACTAGTTATTTTGGTTATTTTAGGACATGTGGCCCATGTTGAGCCACATCATCAGTTCCATTTTTTGCCCTGCAGTGTCTCTTCCTCCTCTCCTGTGGCTGAGCCAAAGATAACTGAGTGGCAGCGTTTGACTGTAATCACTCCAAGTCTCTTTCTCTGGAGGGAGACAGTGGGCAGCGCAGTCCCAAACCTCTGCACTCTTCCAGTCCACTTTCACAGTGTTATCATACGTTGATGGAAGATCAGAAAAAGATATATACATCATCTTACTTAATGCACATTGACATTTGTCTGTGTATATTATTTGGAGGGTTCTCGGAATCAGCTTTAATCAGTCTGCTCTTAGAAAGAAAGAAAACATGACCCACTGTAAGAGGGTACACTATACTGGAGTGGTTGGAGCCAGTCATTTAATAAAACCAAAAAAACATCCGCTCATCAAGGGTGAACTGTGTAGGAATTCACTGTCAAGTGTCGTTCTGAAGCATTTTGGAATCTCGTAAATCATAAATTGGCATAGTGATGAGGCTCTGATGAGCACGGACGGATATACCACTGAGAGAGGATGTGTAGCTGGTTGAAATGATGCTTGAGCTGGTACATCCCATTGTCTGTCTCTGAGTCTATTTTGCAATTAAGGCTGTAAGGTGCACGCAGAATCGAATAAATAACATGGCAGAATTACTTGATAATGAATTAATACATTACAAGAAGTGAATAAAGCAGCAGCAGCTAATTTCACAAGAGTCTTTTTCATTAGCATTTTGAGAGGAAATTTCATTATATGCATCAGGAGTCCTCAGACTGGATGGAATCTGGCTTCAGAAATATGCAAATTAAGGGTTAAAGGTACAGAAATCATAATAGTAACTTTCCAATAAGCACCCACTTTGATTCATTTACCTTCTCTTCACTCCAAGGAATGATGAGTAGATTAGTAAGACAAGAAAAACCACTGATACTTTAAGGAGAGAGGCGCTGGCCTCTGTGTCTTTGTGGCTTTGTAGCTTTTCAGCAGCTGTTTGTGAGAGAGCAGTCGATTCTGTTTTCAGTTTGGACTGAAACATCATGACAATCCGAGAGTCCTTTCCTCCGAGATGAACACATCTGAATAGATCAAAAGTTGATCGAACAATAGAAGTGATCTTTGCAAAGATGCTACAATAGGATTGTAACACCAACCCTCTATCAGCTGTGTGGTTTTGTTTTCTCTCTTCTTACTGTCTGTAAGCAGAAAACAAAAACACAAATAAGACGTGTAACTCTAATAAGAGTTGATCAGTTTGTTCATAATTACAGCATATTGAACCTTTGATGGCAGTAACACTCCAGCTGTGTGGGGTCTCATACAGATTTGTACATCATTTGCCAGATCTAAGCGCTGATCAGCAGAGAAGGTCTTCACAATTTGTACCCCTGAGTGTGTGTTTTTGGGGGCTGCTCTGCTGCCAGGGCGTCTGATAGCTCTTGAATTATTTATCCGTGAGGCTGCTGGACGGTAGTCACAGCGACCAAGGCCGCATAGTGTTTGTCTGGCGACATCTCCCTCCGACAGTAGCCATTAGCAGACAGAGGCCGGGGTACTAATGAGCAGGGAGCAGTGTCTATGGGACTATTCTAACCCCCCCCCCCCAACTTTTCTTAACATACATACAATGAATAAAGATGAAGGAATTAAAATGATGGGAGTACAGTGCTTTTTAATTGCAGTGAAAAAAAAAAAAAAAAGGTTCGGAAAAGATTAAAACGACAGAAACAACCAGCCGTTTTCCTATTAAGGAGAAATGTCATGCGGTGCGGTGGTGAGGCAGGAGTCTATGTGCATCCCTTTGTTGTCCTGCCTGACATTGAAGGCTAATTTTTCATGGTTATTTGAACTGGAAAATGAAAGAGAGGTTTGCGATTATTTCCTATAAATGACAACACCATCGCATTACGCTTCAGTACAAACACGGAGAGGATATTGCCTTTTCATATTTCATGTGAAAGTAATGGATGGGCTATGCAAAGAGGAACAGATAGAAAGACAAATGGTGAAAGAAAGCACCCTGTGTTTGATTTGTATTAGAAATGGATAGAGGTAGGGAGAGCGATTTTTTTTTTGTCGTTTTTTTTTTTTTTCCTCCAATAAGTGGTAGTGCTTTCGTGGATGTTTTAAAGTGCTCGTGCAGTTGAATCATTAGAGTTCTTTAGCAATTAGCTGTAAGCAACCACCAGCAATGCTTGTCAGAAGAGAGGTTGTCCAGTGTACCCAGCCCCGGTCTCCTCTGGACAAATGTATTTCCATAGCCACACACACACACACACACACACACACACACACACACACAGACGTTATCTGTAATAAATCAAATAAATATAAAATCCGATCCTTCACATCTCCTCCACCTGTCCTAGATACCAGAACTTGTTAAACTTTCCAGTGCAAACACACATCAGTGATAACATATATTTCATATTTTAAATCAAAATTGATTTGCAAAATTGGTATTCATAACCTTGTCTGATTCTGTTTTATCTCAGCGTACGCTTTCATAAACAAACAGGCGGTCAAGCCTACATCTGTGGACGAATGGAGGCGGG
>CAAKHB010007313.1:318819-337807 GCA_901007665.1 Aeoliscus strigatus
TGCTATACCCCCCCCCCCCCCCCACCCTCCCCACTCCCCCCCAACACACACACGTGCATGTGGATTCCGCTCCTCTGTGAGCTTGAGCTTAACAAAGCGATGCCTCACTGGGAGTGTTTCCTCTGGAGTGGTTAAAGTGGTTTTCCGGAGCTCACTGGTGAGACCTCGCTTTGCAGGCGAGGAAAGAATGAACATTTGTGAATATGCTGATGTTTGTAAGCGCGTGGAAGTTCTTGTTGGCATTTTTGAATTAATTATAAGGGGACAGAGGTCACTTACTGGACATAAATGCAATATCACAGCGGCTGCTTGCTGTTGATTGAAAGCAAGAAAATATTTCACATCTACTGGAACTCCTAGTTTAATAAAGGACATTACAGATTATTGGAGCTATGAGAAGAAAATCTGTGAGAGCTTTAGACTCTTTCTGCACAATGTTTGTGGACCTTGTCTCAAGTTGAGAAACTCATGTGGACTGAAAATATGCGATGGTGTGAAACCTAAAGCTGCACCCTGTGGCAAACTAATATTTGTATTCAGAAGTTTATGGTGTTGAATGATACTGAAAGAGACGACCCATCGGTGCACTTTGACCGGGAGCTGCACCGCTGTAGCAGCAGAAAGATTTAATGATGACAACGATTTAAACACCCAATTCCCAGTAACTGCCGCTGCATATTTTTGACGTCCTTTACCCCATTTGGACAGACGTGTACCCAGTCCTCACCTTATTCTTCTCCATCTCTTCCTCCTTCTGTTTCAGCAGCGTCCAGCCAGCTTGAGCGGCACCAGTCCGACTCCGTTCCTTCCAAAAGGCCCTCGTCGCAATCTGAGACCTCTGAGAGCCCGCTCTCCTCCAAGCGTCCCAGGACGGCTGATAAGAGAGCTGCAGAGCAGGTGAGAGTGAATTTGTAGATGAACATTGATGCGGCATCAAGCTGGAACTCTGCTGGAACTCTTTTTCTAACTTTTTTGAATTCCAATTTACCGGCCCTCATTAGAAGCCTCAGACTTAGACATCAATTAAAAGAAGTTGTAATAATTTGGAGTTAGTTATCTCACTGACCCATTTTTTTTTTTTTTTGACTTTTTCCAAATCTAGTCTAAATTATTTTAGCCTTTCTGCAGACAGTCGCATTGCTAATTGTGTATAAGGTGGAAAATCAATAACGTATTTGACAGATGAGAGCACTTTGAAGTGGGTGCCAACGCACAGCAGCGCTCAGCATTACATACTGAGTCGGGGGAAGAGTGAAGCGGACTCCTCACACAAAGCACCTCTTCTCTCACGCAGCCCTTTGACCCTATTAACCCTCGGTGAATCTGCACCTCCCTCTTCTTCCTCTCTCCGCTTCCTGTATCCACTCTGACCCAGATGTACCAGTGTCCCTACTGCAAGTTCACCAACACCGACCTGAATCGTCTCAGAATGCATGTGATGACACAGCACTCTGTCCAGCCCATGCTGCGCTGCCCGTTATGCCAGGACATGCTCAACAACAAGATCCATCTGCAGTTCCACCTCACACACCTGCACAGCGTGGCGCCGGATTGCGTTGATAAGCTTATCGCCACAGTAAGTGCGACTTTGTTTTTTTTTTCCAACAAAAAAAAATTTGCAAACACAACTCATATTTGTGTTTGCTAATGTTTGCAACTGCTATGTTTTCCCTTGTTAGCTCGGCCTTGCTAGAATACCGATGGCTGGAAAATTCATTTTCATTTTAAAAAGAGTTGTTTTGCACTATCACCACTGAGTCCTTTTAAAACATTACTTCTTCATAAGGTGCATATTTTTCTGACATCATGTGGGTTTCTGAGCTTGACTCTCAGCTCCCAGATCTCATTCGAACCACACTGTCTCGCTGTGAAAACACCCCCTTTTATGAAGACTATTCACAGTCAGAGATTAATCAATACCTAATTTAATGTTTCCTCTATGAAGGCCATAAAATGTTATTATTCACCTATAGACGTTATTTTTACATTGCAATGCAATGGTGCACTGCCAAGAGTGGATACGTCACCAGGGGAAATAAAATACCATTGCTCTGTCTGCTGCCCGGTCGTCTCCCATCTTCGGGAGTAAATGGCAAGCACATTAGTATGTGAGACAGCAATATTTATTTCTTTTATAGCGGTTGTAATGTACTGAACCCCTACATGAGGAGCATGACAGAACAGCCGTAATATGAGACACATTAAAGCATGCACCTTTTTATATAAAGTGAATGTAGATGGAAAGGTACTCTATTCTTTCACATGTCGAAGGAGAGGAGCATAATTAATTCTGAAATCAGTAAGGCACTCCTAATGACATGTCTTTGCACTCCTCCTTTCTCCTTTCATTCCATCCCGATGTCTTAAATACAGTTCTTCAAACAGTGAAATGTAAAGACATCTACCGTGCAGAGGTTAGGCACTGTAAAATGACGGTGCTTTCAAAATTAATGCCAAGAGTCCTTTTTTACTAATTAATGATCTTCAGTCCCAGTTTTCAAGGTACATGGCTGGTGGGTTTGCCCCAGCATCTTTCAAGATGTCTAGTTGGGTCTCTTCTCATAAGATGACTCAAAGATGGAGGGTTGAGTTTGATTGTTGTTGCAGGACTTTTAGTTCTTTGTGTCGCTGTTTTCATGATTCTGCATGGGTGATAGTATTTTAATCAGAGCAATGAAGAAGGTGATGTTATCGGAGAAAAAAGCCGATGGCACAGTTTGGTTTGGAGAAGAGTGGAAGAGGTTACTGGAGAGACAGCAATGGAATGGGCATGGATCCCACCTGTGGAAACCACGATTTCCATTTATAAAACTGTCCAAAACATAGTGACCACAAACAAAACAATTCTTATGCAGAATGTCCCCCAGCATGTTCTTTCTATATTCACCCAGATATTTAGTTCAGGATCTTCAGCAACCTTTTATTTAAAGTATTATATGTGCCAGTGTATATACGTATATACCTGGTTTATTGATGCCACAAAGCTTATATGTCACCCTGCACAGTTTCACTATTTGCAAGCTGTGTTTGCAAATCTAATTTCTATTTTCTAGATCTTTTTTGTCTAAATATATTCAACTTCTTCCTGTCAGTGTCTTTTCACTTTCTGTCTGTGAAAGATAGTAGTAATTAGAAAAAGAATTGTGCTTCGTTAATTTTGGCTCTGGCTGTATTACAGTATTTTTAAGTTTGTTTGCCAAGTTGGCACGCCACATTAAAAGTGACCTTGGGATACTCTGCTCTCCTTCACCTAATGAAGTAGCTGTTTCAAAAGTTTTTTTATTCTGTTTCATCACCCAAGTCTGATTGCATCAATGCACTGCTTTACGAATTCTAAGACAGACATGAATGTTTTTATGATTAACCTGTGACCACACTGATCATATCATGTTATGTAGTGTGTGTGTGTGTGTGTGTGTGTGTGTGTGTGTGTGTGTGTGAGATGATGATGGAAACCTTGAACCCAAATTTAATTCTCGATTGGGTAGTATCAACCATGCTGATCCCACACATAACAAAGGTCACAATGTGATGTGCTCGCAGCAAGAGATAGGAGGTACGGTCCTTCGGATGAGGCAGAACTGTATTCAATCTCCACTAGTGAAATATCACATACACATCTACAACTAAAAGCGTCCCTGATGCAAGGGCGGCTACCGTGACACTGGGGTCGGTTATCCCAATCATTAGACAGTCCTCGCAGGGGCTCCTGAACACGTTCCTGCAGTAACGGCAGAGAGCTCAACACTTCTCAGCCCATCAGTGTACATGCAGTACGTCTACTCACCAAGCACATTCACCCCCACTGAGCACATTCTGCCTCCTTCTGTGTGCAGATTCGTAATCAGGGGGGAATAGCTGGTGTCCACAGGTGCCACATCACTTGTAGAGACTTTATCACTTTTTCAGTGTTACTTGCTTGTGCGGTTAAACTTTAAAACTGTGGATAAATTACGATTTTCCCATAAGTAATTTTTAATAAAACTGTAAAATTAAAGTTCTTAATATAAAGCTTAATGCTATATTTCCTTTGTGTTTCATTTTCCAGGTGACAGCAACTGATGTACTGCCAGCAAGCATGTTCATTCCTGTACCTGGGCCAGACAAGGAGTCACAGAACCCTTGTCACGGTACAGCCAACGCCAATTCTGAAGATATAAAGACGCAAGATGGTTCGTATCTCACTGTGGGACTTCAGAAATTAGCATTATTATTTCACTAATATATATTTTGCTGGTTTTGGGGTTACAAAGTAAGAAAGTAAATAAGTAGCATAATAGAGTTAAATGGGCCACAATTGAATGTACAATGAATGAGACTTAACATTGGCATATTTCTTTTTAACTCTGGAAACTATACTTATACTCATGTACTCATAGACATTGACTTTATTATGCACCAAGTAAATGCTCTTGTTTTTTTTACAGATGCATCAGAAGCTGATACTGAGAAGGGGGTATCACTCCCCACAGAAACAGCTGAGGCTCGCAAGTCCCCTCTGGAAGAACAACAAGCTGAGAGGGAAGATATGACTGGCTTCCTGTGTTGGAAGAAAGGCTGTAATCAAGTGTTTAAGTCCTCCAACTCCCTCCAGATGCACTTCAATGAAGTTCACAACAAAAGGCCCCAGCTGCCTGTTTCTGATCGCCATGTCTACAAGTACCGCTGTAACCAGTGCAGCTTGGCTTTCAAGACTGTGGAGAAACTA
The DNA here is from genome assembly GCA_901007665.1 of Aeoliscus strigatus. Taxonomy (NCBI): domain Eukaryota; kingdom Metazoa; phylum Chordata; class Actinopteri; order Syngnathiformes; family Centriscidae; genus Aeoliscus; species Aeoliscus strigatus. The sequence goes on from CAAKHB010007313.1 coordinate 323,528, forward strand.
CAGCTCCATTCTCAGTATCATGTGATCAGAGCCGCCACCATGTGCTGCCTCTGCCAGCGAAGCTTCAGAACACTACAAGCTTTGAAGAAACATTTGGAAACCAGTCACCTGGAGCTAAGTGAAGCCGATATCCAGCAACTGTATGGGGGCCTATTAATGAATGGTGACATTATGGTCATGGGTGACCCATCCCTTGGTGAAGAGCATGGGAGTCTAGGAGAAGATGACAAAGAGGGGGATGAGAGTGACACGGAGGAGAAACAAAGCCCAACGGGCAGTGACTCTGGCTCACTGCAGGAAGATTCTGGCTCTGAACCGAAACGCGCATTGCCGTTCAGAAAGGGCCCCAACTTTACAATGGAGAAGTTCTTAGACCCATCACGCCCTTTCAAATGCACTGTATGTAAAGAGTCCTTTACACAGAAGAACATTCTTCTGGTTCACTATAACTCTGTCTCCCACCTGCACAAGGTGAAGAGGGCTCTTCAGGAGTCCACTACAGGTCAACCTGAGCCTACCAGCAGCCCTGACAACAAGCCATTCAAGTGTAGCACCTGTAACGTAGCATACAGCCAGAGTTCCACTCTGGAGATCCACATGCGCTCGGTTCTACACCAAACAAAAGCTAGGGCGGCCAAACTTGAAGCTGCAGGAGGAATCACTGGCTCTGTAAGCACCACTGGTGGTGGTGGAGGGTCGAGCATCAGTATTTCAGCATCTAGTCCAAGCCCAGCCAGCAACTCAATGACAAACTCAACCAACCACAGTTCCTCTGGGTCTCAAAACAAACAGAGTGGAGGAAACCATGTGACCCAGAGCCAGAGCATCGAAAGCCTGGGCAATTCCTCAGTAAACTGCCATTCTTCACCATCTGAGAATCATGAGGTAAAAAAGAGTAAATATGCAGATATGCTGTCTGCAAGAGGGCAACAACAACAGCAGCAACAACAGCTGCAGCAACAACAATTGGCTCAGGCTCAGGCTCAAGCGCAAGCCCAGCTTCAGCAAGAGCTCCAGCAGCAGGCTGCTCTTTTACAATCACAGCTCTTTAACCCAGCACTTCTGCAGCACTTCCCCATGACAACTGATGCACTTCTTCCCCTGCAACAGCAGCAGTTGCTATTCCCTTTCTACATTCCTGGAGCTGAATTTCAGCTGAACCCAGAGATCAACATTAGTAACTCAGCACTTGGTCTAGCAGGATCCTCCACCTCCTCGCTACTGGAAGATTTAAAAAACTCAGCCCAGCAGGTACAGCAGAGCTGCTTGCAGCAGCAACTGATGCACCACCACTTTCAACAGCAGCAGCAACAACAACAGCAGCAGTCTCACTCACAGGCTCAGGGGCAAATGGCCTTGTTGCAGCAGAGTGCATCGCTCCTCCAGCAGCCTGAAAAAAAGCATAAACCTTCCTCCTCGCAGAATGAGAAAGACAGAGACACACAAAGAGAGGACACAACTGAAAAAAATGAGGAATATGTGTGCAAGGATTCTGCAGATGTCAAGCAGAAAGATAAGAAGGACATTCAGCACATTTCAATAAATATAAATCATGATGCCGGCTTGCCTCCACCAAGGATTGCTTCTGATGCTCGTGGAAATGCAACCAAGGCGCTGCTTGAAAATTTTGGGTTTGAGTTAGTGATTCAGTACAATGAAAATAAACAGAAAGCTCAGAAAAAGGCAGCTGTACCTACAGGATCAAGTGGCCCAGGTGGGATAACAAGAGTGGTCGACCCCATTGAGGGATTAGAGAAACTGGAATGTGAAGCTTGTGGTAAGCTATTTTCAAACATACTCATTCTTAAGAGTCACCAGGAGCATATCCACCAGGCCTTCTTTCCATTCCATTCTCTTGAGAGATTTGCCAAGGAATACAGAGAGCATTATGATAAACTCTATCCACTGAGGGCCCCTACACCAGAGGCTGTTCCAGCTCCCCCACCTCCTCCTCCTCCTCCACCTCCACCCCCTCCACCCCAAAGAGCTCCCACACCAAATATTCCCGTCTCTGCTGCTTCGCTCACTCCTCCAACTGTACCTACTCCACAACCATCAGTTCAAATGGCACAGATTCCTATGCCAATGGATTTGCCCATCTTCTCACCACTCATGATGCAGCCCATGTCTCTGCAGTCCTTGCCATCTCAGCTGACTCCCCAACTACCATCTGTTGAGCCCAAACTGGCCTCAGACCTGGCCCAGCTGTATCAACAACAGCTCACACCAGCCATGCTACAGCAGCAGCAAAACAAGAGGCCACGCACACGAATAACAGACGACCAGCTTAGGGTCCTACGACAGTACTTTGATATTAACAACTCACCGAATGAAGAGCAGATTAAAGAGATGGCAGACAAGTCAGGACTGCAGCAAAAAGTCATTAAACACTGGTTCAGAAACACCCTATTCAAGGAGCGCCAGCGCAACAAAGACTCACCATATAATTTCAATAATCCCCCAACCACAACCCTTGAAGACACCAAAATTGACTCTAAACCTCCTTCCCCTGAACCACAGAAACACGATTTATATGGAAGTAAGAGATCATCTAGAACTAGATTTACTGACTACCAGCTAAGAATCCTCCAAGACTTCTTTGATGCGAATGCTTATCCCAAAGATGATGAATTTGAACAACTCTCCAACCTTCTGAGCCTCCCCACTCGTGTTATTGTTGTGTGGTTCCAGAATGCTCGCCAGAAGGCAAGGAAGAATTATGAAAACCAAGGAGAAGGAGCAAAAGATGGTGAAAGACGAGAATTGTCAAATGACCGTTACATCCGTACCTCAAATCTGAACTACCAGTGCAAGAAGTGCAGCCTTGTTTTCCAGCGTATATTTGATCTAATAAAACACCAAAAGAAGCTGTGTTACAAAGATGAAGATGATGATGGACAGTATGACAGCCAAAATGAGGATTCCTTGGATCTTTCTCATGAATGTTATACTCCTTCTGGGTCTTCCTGTCATACACCAATGCCCTCCTCTTCAAGTCTCTGCCCACTTCCACCTTCCACCTCAGCATTCTCACACCTCCAATCCACTGATAAAGAAGAGGCATCACCAGCAACCACATCAAACCTTTATGATGAGAAGCCCAAGCAACTACCAGAAATTTCTGCTGATGCACGAGAAAACCAAACCTCTATAAAGCAAGAGATTGTGCATCAACCCCATTCTGAGGCACAACACCACAGATCCCAGAGAGATGAAAAGATTCAGACTGTTTCGAAGTCCATCAAACATTCATCCCCGTCTTTCTCTCAGCAACAACAGCAGTGTGGTCCATCGACTCCTCAGACCAGCCAGGCCTCTTCTCAAAGCTCCCACATGAGCCTCAATGCACACTTGACCTCTGCTTCACAACAACTGGCACAGCAAATGATCCCATACCAGTGTGAGCAGTGCAAAATTGGCTTTCCTTCCTTTGAGCACTGGCAGGAACATCAGCAATTACACTTCCTCTCTGTGCAAAATCAGTTCATCCACCCGCAGTTTCTTGACCGCCCAATTGACATGCCGTTCATGCTGTTTGATCCCAGCAACCCTCTTCTTGCAAGTCAGTTACTCTCTGGGGCAATGCCACAGATTCCTAGCAGCTCTGCGACCTCTCCGTCCACCCCGACTTCAACGATGAACTCCCTGAAGAGGAAGTTAGAGGAGAAAGCTGGCACTAGCCCAGGAGAGAATGACAGCACAAATAGCGGCGAGGAGCCACAGAGAGACAAGCGGCTTAGAACCACCATCACACCTGAGCAGCTTGAGATTCTGTATCAGAAGTATTTATTAGATTCAAATCCGACACGTAAAATGCTTGATCACATTGCTCATGAGGTGGGACTGAAAAAGAGAGTAGTGCAGGTCTGGTTTCAAAATACCAGAGCAAGGGAGAGAAAAGGCCAGTTTAGAGCAGTAGGGCCAGCACAAGCTCATCGTAGGTGTCCTTTTTGCAGAGCTCTTTTTAAAGCTAAAACTGCCCTTGAGGCACACATTCGCTCTCGACACTGGCATGAGGCCAAGCGGGCTGGTTATAATCTAACACTAACTGGTATGTTGCCTGAACAAGAGGGGATGCAGATTAAAATGGATGCTCTGGAGACAGGAAACTACTCTCAACTGGGCCCTTCAAATAATGATGGACAAAGCTCATCCATGTCACCAGTCAATAGGGGATTGGATTTGTCACCCAGGGCTCTACTGAGCCCTTCATCCATCAAAGTTGAAGGAATGGAAGATTTTGAGAGCACAGCCATGTCTTCTGTGAACCTAAGCTTTGATCAGAGTAAACTTGATAATGATGACTGCTCTTCTGTGAACACAGCGATCACAGACACAACTACAGGCGACGAGGCCAATGCTGACAATGACAGTGCTGATGTGAAACACAACCAAAATAGTGGTGATTACTTGCCTAAGTCTGTGGGCAGTGTCCCCATCACTGAAAACGATGACCAGATGTCCTCAGGGTTGGTGAGCCCTGCAACAAGCTACTATACCAAGGACTATGAAAATGAACATATAATTGACCACAGTGAGACATCCAGCCTGGCTGACCCTTGCTCGCCAAGTCCTGGAGCTTCAGGTAGTAGAAGCATTGACAGTGGAGATCGCCCTGGCCAAAAGCGCTTCCGTACGCAGATGACTAACCTTCAGCTTAAAGTGTTGAAATCCTGTTTTAATGACTACAGAACTCCCACAATGTTGGAATGCGAGGTACTTGGCAACGATATCGGACTGCCAAAGAGAGTTGTTCAGGTGTGGTTTCAAAATGCCCGTGCCAAGGAGAAAAAGGCAAAGCTTAACATGGCCAAGCACTTCGGAATAAATCAGACATCCTACGAGGGGCCGAAGACTGAATGCACTTTGTGTGGTGTCAAGTACAGTGCTCGGCTCTCTGTTCGTGATCACATATTCTCCCAGCAACACATCTCTAAGGTGAAGGATACCATTGGCAGCCAAATCGATAAAGAAAAAGAATACTTTGACCCAGCTACTGTCCGCCAACTTATGGCCCAGCAAGAAATGGACCGAATTAAGAAAGCCAATGAAGTTTTAGGACTGGCACAGCAGCAAGCCATGCAGCAGCAAGGAATGTTTGATAACCCTGCAATGCAGGCTCTGAATCTCCAGTCAGCCTATTCAAATCTGCAAGGCATCCCACCTGTCCTTTTGCCGGGGGTTGGAACCCCCTCTTTGTCTAGCTTTAACTCCTCCAATTCAGGTATGTTTATCATTTATTTGTTAATGTTGACCAAAATTACTCATGCTACAATGGTTAATAATCAAAAACGGATGTATATTGTTTTCTCCAGTGTCATAATTTGTTACAGTTAAACAATTTTATCATTGTGTATTCCATTGTTTGTGTAAAGATTATTAATTATTTTCTTTTTATTTTTGAAAAAATTCCAGCTTTAACTCCTCCAAAAACCTCCAACCTCCTGAACATGCCTGGTGCCAGTGTTCCCTCGCCGAGCCTTCCCACATCTGGATTGCCCAACAAGCCTCCCTCATCATCATCTCCTGCTGCATCCAGCCTAACCCAGACAAGCACATCTGTTTCCCACTCAAGCCCCACCTCCACATCAAACTCCACTCCTTTAACCACCCAGTCCAGCACCCGCCCTGAACCTCCCAAAGAACCTGATAGTGAGAGGGTAAAAGAAAAGGAGAAGTCCAAGGAAAAGGCAGAGAAGTCCCCAGCCCCATCATCAACTGGAAGCACCCGTGCCCCTTCCACTTCTGCTGCTAGCGCCAAGAAGGAAAAACCAGACACAGCTGTGCCGGCCACCTCTATGCCTACACCTGGTATGGAATACGTGGTTGACCCTGCCCAGCTTCAAGCTCTACAGGCTGCTTTGGCATCAGACCCCACAGCTCTGCTCACAAATCAGTTCTTGCCCTACTTCATGCCTGGCTTTTCCCCATATTACACCCCACAGATCCCTGGGGCTCTCCAAGGCGGCTACCTGCAACCAATGTATGGTATGGAAAGTCTCTTCCCATACAACCCAGCATTGTCACAAGCACTGATGGGCCTGTCTCCAGGGTCCCTGTTGCAGCATTACCAGCAGTATCAGCAGAGCTTGCAGGAGGCACTACAGCAACAGCAGAGGCAGCTTCAGCAGATCCAGCAACCCAAGGTGAGCCAAACTCCAGTTCCCCCTCAGTCCTTGGGGGATCGCAAAGAATCTGCCAAAGATCCAGTAAAAACAGAGGAGCCAAAGGGCAACCCCCATAGTGAACCCCCCACCCCATCCTCCTCTTCCTCGTCCTCTTCTTCCACCCATAATCAAGTACCCTCTGAGCAGAGTGAGATGGATGGCAAAGCTGTGGAACCCCATCTAGACCAGTTCATCGTCCCCAAGCTGCAGTATAAACTGGCATGTCGCAAGTGTCAAGCAGTTTTCACCAAGGAAGAAGCGGCTATTGCCCACCTTAAATCAAACTGTTTTTTTGGTCAGTCTGTGGCAAACCTGCAAGAAATGTTGCTGCGTGTCCCCAGTGGTGTAGGCGCCGCGGCTGGAAGTCTTTATGATTGCCTAGCCTGTGACACTACATTGGATGGTGAGAAAGCACTCAGTCAACACCTGGAATCGGCATTGCACAAACACAGAACAATCAAGCGATCAGCCAGAAATGCCAAAGAGCACGCTAATAGTTTATTACCTCACTCTTCAGCCTGCTTCCCCAATCCTAACACCGCATCTACCTCGCAGTCTGCCACTCATCCCATCAGCAGCCCCCCTCCTCCACCAACAACATCAGCTACCATGCCATCATCTGCTGTGTCCTCTTCCCTCTGCTCCTCGTCGACAACCCCTCTTAACACCACAGCTGCCGGAAAATCCTGGCCCCAGGCCCCATTCTCCAGAGCTTTACCTGGGAAGGCCAATGCCAGTCCCTTCTCCTCTTCCTCCTCCTTTCCTCCAGTGTCCTCACCTTCAACGGTTACCTCAAGTTCATTGAGCACCTCAGGAGTTCAGACCTCGATACCAACAGACGTCTTTACCGACGAGTCTGACTCTGACAGCAGTCAGAAGTCAGCAGACAGGCTGGGCAGGACAACAGAGGAGCCGCAACAGCCTGGTTTTGTCAAAGACAGTAGTAGTTGTAGTAATCTTGCTAGTGTAGGAACAGACTCCATCAGATTGTAAAAGAGCTTTCAGTGATGAACAATATTTAAAAAAAACCCAAAAGACAAAAAAAAAACACAAATGAAGAAAAAACATAAAAAGCAGCAATGTTAAAAAAAAATACATTAAAAGTATACAAACCAATTTCAGAAAAAAAGATGTGTAAAGACTAACTGCAATTCCAAAGCTTGTAACCAAAAACTTAAATGTCAGTGGATTGTTTTCCCATATCAACATGCTGGTTTTCCATTTGTTTTGTTTTAATCAACTGAAATACATGCATACTAATATATGAGAAGAGAAACGGTCGTTGTGGTTATGTTTTGGGTAATGGTTGAGGAATGCTGTACTGTATGGCAATGGATTGCCTCAAAGTTGAAGAATGGCCCAAGAACCCTTTTGAAGAAATGTGAGTCGACAAGGTTTTTTTTGTTTTTGTTTTTGTTTTTTTAATTTATACTTAAGCACAGTCACAAAAAGCCAGTATGTACTGTATGGGAGAATAGTCTATCCATTGTCTTGCTATTTAAGCATTCAGATACCAATGGCTTGCAAAAGTAAAAGAATAATGTAATGTCTATTTTATTCTCAGGTCAACAGATCACACGCGTTTTCTTCTGTTACAGAAATCCATGTTTTACACGTTCTGTTTCCAACGGGAGTTAAGCTTTTTTTTCCCCTCAATTTGATGAAATTTTAATAAGGCATTGTTTCTGGGCATTCAAAAAGGGCAAAGAATTTGCTGATTTTCACTTAAAAAATAAGTCTAAATGGGGGAGAATCACAATCCAATTATACCCAGACAAGGAAAGCATTGCAGACATACGAATGGTTGATTCGAGTTTTTATATCAAAGAAACCCTCTGTATTTATAATAGGTATGAACATTTTTTGGTGTAAAGTAGCTTGTTGCATTGGAAATGAACTGAAACAGTATGGTAGGCTGAAAAAAGTTGTGTACATTTAGCTTTATGTATTGTTCAATTTTAAGACGCTTCATTTGATGTTGTCTTGGTCATTCCGATAGACTAGATTATGAACAGGTAATTTATCTAAACTTTATTTCTGTTGTATTCTCAATGTCTTGGGAAGCATTCACCCAATTAGCCCCTTCTGACAAGGGAGGATCCTCTTTTATAATTATTTAAATTTTATGAACTGGTTAGAGTTAAACCAAGCAAAACAAGTGATCCCGGGTGAAATATTGAATTTTAAATTTTATTTAATTTTTGTGTTACCTTTGTGCACTTATCACTGTCTGACTCCTATTTCTCAATCTTGTTGTTCCTCGCACTTATTTCCCTCAGCTCTCCTGTATTTGTAGATATACATGACAAAGCAGGTCTTTTGTTCATCATGTAGTGTGGCTACACTCTTTATTTTTTTCATTTTGACATTTTTGTTGTCATAAATGAAAATGAAAGAATACTAATAATAATTCTCACGCTTTAAGACTAAAAGAAAATCCAAAGACTAAACACTTTCACCATTGGTGCATAAAGATGAGAAAAGAGGCTTCTTTATACTTGAGAATTTGTTGCTGTTTTTAGAGGAGAAAAAACAAAGTTTTAAAAGATAAAGGAGTACGCATCAGAGTTGCCGTTTCTGCTTCTTTGTGAGCAAACAGGTAGCTTTTATACGTAAATACCAAAAACGAAAAAGGGCCCTTGTCCTTGCATTGTGGAGTAGCACCGTTACAGAGCCATTGCAGTTTGTAAAATAGAGGTATTAATCTTTCTTTGACTTTTTTGTCACACTTCAAATGTCCCTTTTCTTTTTTTAAAGAAAATGTATAAGGTCTGGTCTTCAATGACATACGTTTTGCTGCTATTGTAGAATTTTGAAAGAAAAAAAGTACCTAGATGCATGCTCATTTTGCTTTTGGCTAAGCTTTAACTAAAACTACAATAAACCAATTTCTTGCCTCTGCAACACTTTTTTTTTTGTTTGTTTTGTTTCTTGTTGCAAAAACTGAACTTTGAAGACTGTGAATATGTGTTCCAAAGGACATTTTGCTCATTTTCTTTTCGGACAGACCAATGTTTTAAGCCAATGATCTATGACATTTGTAAAGAACAGTGCATTCCAAATATCGCAATGGATTTTTTTCTTAAGCAAGGACTGAGTCTTTTGTTTATCTTTCATAAACCTTGTTTTGTTTTCTTCGCACATTTTTAAGGTGTCTGTAAACTTCCATACGTCATTTTGTGCTGGCATGGGAAAATCCCTTCATCCTGTTTCGGTTGTTGCTCACTTGTCAAGCAAGTAATAGTGGTTACCAAAAATGTATATAGTACACCTGGTACTGACTTTTCTCATAGGTTTAGAACCATTTATGCCAGTCAGTATACAACTAGTCTCAGAGGGAAATGATGGCTTTTAACGGCAGCGCAGTTGTCCCCTCCCTTGGAATTCCACAATAGGTTACAGGTCTTAAGGGACATCTTGATTCCAAAGCGTAATTTCTGGTCAGTAGAGGAGTTTGGTTTTTTTTCGCTCTTTTTTTTTTTTTGAAGATGTCCCTTGGTTTCAAATAATTCAGATGTCCAAAGAAGTCACTTACTTCATCTTATTGCAATGAAAACGGATGTGCATATTTACCCCCAATGTCTCACTATTGATCCGAAAATGTATATTTTTTCAACCAAGACTTATTTAAATCTGTCAAGAACTACTTTTGGTCACTAATGTATAGCCGAGATGGTCACCCAGATGAATCCAAGGCACAATCTGAGAAGTACCTTGAAAGTGCTGCGTCCTTGCAGGAGGTCAGTAGATTTGGTCCGTGAGCTTGCTACTTCTTCGCCATTAAATTCCCTGTGATACTGTTCATATATACTTATTTTGGAAAACAATCTTAAGTTGTACATTTGTTTTTCCTCAAATGTTTGCTTTATTTCAATTCTCAGATAATGTCAGACATGTATTGTCAATATGTTATGAATACTTTATTTTACTTTATGTTTATTACACTTTATCATAAATTAACACTAGCTTTAATTTTAAATTTCAGTTGCTGAAACAAAATCAAAATGTCCTGGCCACTTTATGGTGTGATATTCCCCATTTATATTCATTCATTGCAATGACATTGTCTGCGCTCTTATTCCTTAATTGTAATTTTTTTTTGGCTCTGTGTTAGAAGCTCTACATCAGATTCAGCCAGCATGGAATTGTGTGTGCGTGTTTGTCTTTCATAAGAGCCAGCATCAATTCAATATTTTATTCTTGTTTGCCTTTGTGTGTATGTGCGTGAGTGTGTGTTATACACCAAAACAAATTGAACCACACCATGATGAATAACTGAAATTAGGAAACCCAATTTTAAAGATAATGATCAGACATGAGACTGATGATACTGAAGCACTGAGCAGTTTTCTCTTTGATTGAATCTATGAATGTGGCCAAAGCTTTATGCAGTTGAAACTAAAAGGAAAAAAAAAAAGGTTGTGCCCGAGATAAGTGTATATTTTACTGTGGCACAAAATGCTATTGTGGATATCTGGATCCACCAACTTACATTGGGATACTTGATTTTAATGGACATTTGCAAAGAGACAGATAAAGACAAGGTTTTGCTGTAAAGGTATCTTTTGCCCACTGTGAAAACGAACGTGTACCTGTATACAGATATAGATATATTTAAAACAAGACATCATCATTTTTGTTTCTGAGATAATGAAGAACTGAAAAAAAAAAAAAAAAAAAACAATGACTCTGGGAAGCTTTGGGGATGTTAGGAGGACATGAGAGGCTGTGGGCACACCAAAACTCGGCATGGGAGCCGTAGGCAGGCTCAAAACAGCTTTAAACCACCTCCTTATTTGATTACTGACAACTCTGCAATGGGAATGGACTCTGGAACCAATGGACGTGTGATACAAAGAGAACTGAACTTAAGTGGTTCCAGCTGCCGCTTTCTCCTTTCTGTCTGCCCCCACCACCACCCCCTTTTTTTTTTTTTTGGTTTCTCCTCCAAAACGGCCTCTGCTTCTGCTCTTTGATGGACGATTCCGAATTTCAGGACAGAATGGACAGAGATGCTTGCTTCATTTCTCCCAATCCACATGGCTACCTGTTTCATTTCCTTATCCTTGTCTTTGGTCGACAAGTGAAGCTCTCCAGTCAAACGGCGACTCACCCCTCTCTGTGTTGATGACCTGGTCTAAAAGGAGGAACGAGCAACAGAGAGAGGGGACGGGTTCTCAAAGCTGCCATTCTTTAAGAGGCAGTTCTACACTAAAAAAGCGTATTAACCAAAATTAACAACCAAACTAACAACCAAACAACCATTCGCTCCAACTTCAAAGATGAACTGTTACTTGGAGCTCTCTGTTCCTTTTGTGACTTCTGGTGCCACAACGTTTTTTATGCTTTTAGATTTTCTTTTTGTTTTCCTTGAATTACTCCTCGTTTGAGCCTCATAAGCATGGCTCTGTGGCTCCACTCAGCCCATCCGAGGGTAGAAAAAAACAGCCTTGCAATGTACAAAAAAGAGAAAGTTAAACCAAAAATGTTGTTCTTGATGTCTTTTCTATACTGTAGTCTTGTTAGCTTTTTTGTTACTGTAATTATATGATGGAGATTTCCAAACTGTACCAAATTACATGGAAACTAACATACATACAACCACATGGAACTTCAGACTTTTAAAGAAACTTTTGTCACAAAACCTTGTTGTCCTAGTTAAGTTGATTGTAGATGGTAATTGAATATACTCCTTTGAAAATATTTCATCAAGTATGTTTCTTGCTCATTGTGATACATTAAAAAAAGGTATGAGCATAAACCTGGTTTTGTTTGGACGAATTTTTGTGTCTCACGGTCTATGTCTGTTTCAAATGAACATTTCTATGATATGAAAAGATGGAAAAGCGGGTGACATTTATTGCATATTTCCAATCAACAAACTGTAAGAGGGACAGGATTGATCAGTGGAAGTCAGAGTGGAGTGCCTGATCCATAATCCAGTAAAAAGTTGAAAAGGTACACAACCAAAGAATTCTCTGTCGATGAGGCAGTTGTGATGGGAGCCAAATGAATAAGATACATCCAGTAGTTGCCCTTGACGTATAATTTTTGAATGCGCTACCTTTTCCAAACTTTTTCCAAAATAATTATGTTTGTGAGTGGTGTTTTCATGTTCCTTTAGCCTCTGACAACCTCTTACCTGTCATATTCAGATAGTTTTATATGTCACGGCCGTACTGGAACATTACAGACACATATAGACTCGGTTTAAGAGAAAAGTATTTAAAGCAATGTATTGCAGTTGGGTGACAGTGTTGTATATAGTAGCTAAAGTGTTTGGCAGTATTTATTGCAATTATGAGTTATTTTTCGAGCTCAGAGGTTGTTGCTGTTGGATAATTTTAATATAGTTGACTTTTTTTGTCTCTCACAAAGTTTTTTTTTGTTTGTTTCTTGTAGTCCTCTAAAGATGACAGCTTATTCTAAAAGCTTTGGAAAATAACTTTTATTTTCATTAAACATTGATCCTTTCTCAATATGAAGAAACGGACCTCAGGTGAACTTGTGTCCCGTAACAAAGAAACACTCTTAATGAGAGGTTTGAGGTGAATCCATTCTCCGAAGTGAGTTTAAAAAGAGATTCAGGATTCATTGGCCATGTTGAGCCAATTAGCACGCAAGGGCACATCCTGGGTGAATTAAAAGACCCTAATCTGATCAGTGTGTGAAAGGCAAAGCCATTTCCTTCACAGGTCTGGACCAGATGGCACTCCAACTCAAACATTTCATTGAAATAGGCCGAACCAGTCACACAGTGTGAAATTGGGTTAGCGCCTGACGCTAACACAGGCCCTGGGCACATTGAGCTCTTAAACCCATCCTTCTCCACCCTACGGCTACATGGTTACCTCTCCACTATTTGGCCCCATATTTAATTATCATTCTCATTGAATGGAGCTTGTTTCTCTTGACCAACCAGCTTGACCCCTGGTATATGTTTTGCACCACCCAAAAGCACATTTACGTTGCGGCAGAACGTGGTTAAGAAAATTGCTAATGTTGGATGCTTCTTAGCGCAATAGCCACGGCTGCTCTATGTCATCCCGAGCTCGTCATCTAATGGTTGTTCGGTTTAAGGTTGGCATTACCCCTTGACACCACAAAGACAGAAAATCAGGACCAGAAGCTGTAAGAAAAACCACACCACTACACATTCCTGCATCGGATTCCCTGCTGCTTTCGTTAGCCAACAGAGGAGAGCCCCCCCACACGCACACACATGCCCACCAGCGTCTGGTTCCACCTAAAAATGTGATGATATTACATTGTTTTTCAGCAGAGTGTGAGGAGAATGATGCAAAATCACAATATGGTACATGTGAGGCTTGTTGAGACCTTTGACCAAATTGAATGCAGTGACGGCAAAGCCAGTGCGCTTTAAAGGTTTGCAACGCTACTGTCAAGGGTTAACCTCTAACAGGCGGTGGTCAATAAAACTTTGTACATGGGGACCACCATGATTTACCTCTTCTTTATGCAAGGGCAAAGTCCGATACAGCTTTTAGGATGAGTTTGATTGATTGTAATGCTTACTAAAATCCAGCGAAAACTATCACACAATCCCTGTGCTGGTTTAGACCTAGTCCACACGTAGTTGTTTTCCTCCGTTTGATAAATGCCGATGTCCCCATGAGCTGGCTTATTATTATATATGTTTGATTAGAAGTGATCTTCACAGCGCATTCTGACGCTGTTCCATTCGGCAGCTGCAGGATGAGAACCCGCGCTGTTTCATCCACGTTCATGTGAACTAAGGATGGAAAAGACCCATGTGAGTGACAGTAGAAGACCCATCCTTCGAGGAGTCGTGCTGAGGAAGGTGTGGAGAGTATCTTGGCAGGCTGTGGGCGATACGCTGCTGCATTTCCTGTCTCCTGAACACAGGATCAGGTGTCACCATTTTCACAGCACCTTCTGGTTCTGTTTAACAGGAAATGAGGTCCATCAGAAGAACTCTGGCCAAGACGGAGTCAGAATGGGCCCTGACAGGCAGGAATATTAGGTTGTGACGGCAGTCAGTAATTGAATGATCGTCCCCACCCCCTATCACACGTAATGAAGAGAATATGTGCTGGGAATGTGTCCTTCTCTATCCTTCATCTACCCTTTT
>CAAKHB010007313.1:348261-365973 GCA_901007665.1 Aeoliscus strigatus
GGGGGGTGGGGGGGGGGGGGGGGGGGGGGGGGGGTCTGTGTGCGAGAGAGTGGGCTGTAAGAGAGGGAAGGGGAAGATGGGCAGATAATCCCGTCTGCTTGATGAGATTGAATGCTGGGATTGATTGATCGCCTAATCATAGGAGGAAATGGGCCTGAAAATGAATGGGACTCTGCCCTTGGCCTGCTGTGGAGTTGGCTGGTTGGGTTGGAGGGGATGTTAGCTGGAGAAAGACATGGCCTTAATGTGCAAGGGACCTGATTTCATTTGTGTCTGATATACAGTTATATGATCCCTGCTAAATGATCAAATAAAAACGTAAGAGGGGCATCGGAGAAGGGGGATGTAAATCAAGCTTTATTGCTGGAATATTACTTTTTCATCTCATCTCGAATGGATGCATTGAGAGGAGCAAAGATGAATAAATAAAGAAATAAAATAGAAATACAAATTCATCATGAATTTGGAGATGATGAAACTCACTGACTGGTTAGCAACAGCAGTGTTTTCTCTCGGAGCAGCAGGCGGATGAAATGAAATAAAAATCAGTAAATGCAGAGGATACAATCTTTCTTTGTATTCGTATGTACAGCTCTTTGGTTTCGTGAATAGGTAAACGTTCCTTGTAGAGTTCCCAGTGTACACTGTCCCATCTTCAGTTTGGCTGAGCTTTTCAACGGCAGATTGGTAAATCTGAGGTTTATCCGTCTGTACATGACCTGCAGTGCACCTGCTTAATGTCGATATATAGAATAAAATAGATGGATAAATATTGTTATAGGAATTCTAACGACAGGACATCACTGTCCCTGCTCAGACGTGGCA
Organism: Aeoliscus strigatus; assembly: GCA_901007665.1. Classification (NCBI taxonomy): domain Eukaryota; kingdom Metazoa; phylum Chordata; class Actinopteri; order Syngnathiformes; family Centriscidae; genus Aeoliscus; species Aeoliscus strigatus. The sequence continues at coordinate 349,087 of CAAKHB010007313.1, forward strand.
TTTTCATGCATCTAAGGCGATCTAACCACGATCATCCAGCCAATTTTATAATTGGGAGAGTTCACGCTGCCCTTCAGAATGTTTGTCCACGTAAGAGAACGTGTGTGTGATTGGATCGTAATTCTCCGCTCTGTATGCAAATAGCTGTAATACGCTTCACCAAGGCATTAGGTGCCAGCTTTCAGCTGCTAACTCTCTCTCTGTCTATTTTGTAATTTCAACGCACGGGCTTTGGGATGCAACAAGCAGCAGTTTAATGATACATGTTTAAACTTATTTCAATTTTGGAAAATAACTGATGCACATGCTTGTGTTGTATATGTATGCATTTCTTTTAATAGATCTTTTTGATTGTTATTTTTTTGCCGTCATGGCTCTTTGCTCTGTCTCCCTCTAGAGCCAGACACGCACAGCGCACGCTGGCGACCATAAACGTCTGTTTTTATCCAGCGATCAAAGGCTTTGAGTCACATGGTGAGAAGGGGAAATGAGCAACCTGTACAAAGAAGTGGACTTACTGTAGGCAAATTCATCAGTGGCATTGATCAGTCAGTCAGTCTATGTTCCTCTCTGTTTACACTCGCCCGTTGCCACTGTGTTAAACTGAGCGTGCTCAGTGAGCCACCTTAGGGACCTTCTGAAAGGCAGCTTCACACCCGGCATTGATTGGCATGTCAATTATCTTGAAAGCTGTTGACAGCGCTGTTGTTAGCCATTTGAATCATTAATGATGACGATGATTTGTTGCCTGCAGTTCCTTCTCCTGAAAACAGACCATTCAGGTTGATTTGAATTTAATTGTTTTCTTTCGTCTAATTGCGTCTAACTGTTTTTTTTTTTTTAAACTGGACTCCTGTAAATAATGTGTTATTAATTATTAAATAAGACAGTTTTGAGAGGTTTTGGGTGATTGTAGGAGCACAACTGAATTACTAGGAAGGTACGATGTAAGGTACAGTAGCAAACACATTTTTTTAAAAAATAAACAGAGTTTGAAAATTGACTTTTACAAAGTGATAAGTTGTCCCTCCCTGATTTAAAAAAGAAAAAGAACTTAGAGGAGCTTAGTCTTCTTTAGAACTTAATGAGGCTGACCTACTTTTTCCTTTTATTATTAAATCCAAAGCTCATCAGTGCAGTGAGTCATTGCATCCCTGCAAAAATAGAAACACAAACTATTGTGGCATTTAGAGTTCCAAAGGGGCAGCTTACAATTAGACAACAAACAGAGATACCATATCCATGAGCTTGCTGACATATAACATGGTTAATTTTTATATAGAAAAAAAAACAAAGATCTGAACAACTTAGAGATAAATTCTGTATTTATGTTAATGCAGTTTCGATTTATTTGATGCAAAAACTACAAAAACTCACATCTGGCACATTGCTTCTTTAATGCTTATAAACAGTTTAATTGTCAGTTTATACGACTTTATATCCCATACATATGTTATTCTTTTTTCCGTCTGCCAAGGAGGATTTCATTTCCTTTCCGTCTGGTCTTCTGTCTGTCTTTGAACACAAGAACTACGAATCTGATTGTCAGATCCCAAAGAAGAGCTCATGAATATGTGAGAGTGATTTGGATCCATGTGTGAACTGCTATGATTGTCATGTGCATGTGGGTACGTGGGTAGCATGTTTGCTTCTCCGAGACACTAGCTTGAATCCAGCATAGTGTGGCACGTTAAACTCTGATGTATGGCGATGTGCTGTCATCAGTCCCACTAGTGGTGCTATGTTTTCATTGTCAGGGAAGGCAAATATATGAAGTGAAGAGTCGTCATTTAGGTGTGGCACACTCCAGCAGTAAACCTTGGCAGAGGTCTCAGCTCTCTGAACATTCTTGATAGATCTGTTGTAATTGACGGACACTGGCAATTATCCGCCTTCTCAAGCATTTTATTCTGCCGGTTGGATTTTCGCACTTTACCGCAAACTCCTTCTCACAGCTGTGTGTATTTGCAGGTGAAATTTCGGTTTGATCAGCACATTCAAAAATATGCCACATATATTTGCTGCCTCTTCTGTGTCACCTCAAAACGTGTGCAGGCTGATAGGAGAGTCTGATGTGGACCTGTCCAGGGTATTAGAGCTAAGCTGGCTGATTAGGCTGCACATCGATTCGTCTATCACTTAGCACTGACAATCCAGGCGTCGAGGAGGAAGCTGGGGTCTGACGGTGGAGGTGGAGTAGATTGACATTCATTCTGAAGGAATGACCTCATTTAAAGTCAATCACAAATGTACACACAGCAAAACATTTGAACTCTTACGCAAACACTGTGTCGCTCAGTCCTGGGGCCCGTTGCAGAAAAGTTGGATTCCGTCATGCAGGATAAATGACTGAGCCAAGTTCAACCAATCATAAACAAGAGCATCCAGGCTCAATCGGTTGCACAAAGACCAAGCCAGTATGAGCAGACATGGGTTCATCAAGCCGGTGAAACCAATCCTGGATCAGTGCACGCATGTGGCTTCCTTTAATAGACCCCACTGTTCGATCACAGAGTCACCGATTCACCATAGCAACGAGTACGGCGTACTTTTCCCTGTCGGAGGCGGAAATCCTCATGGAGACTTACGAGGAGGTAAAGGAACAAATTAAAAATAAAGGCAACACGGCCACAGTCATAAAACAGAAGGGAAAGGAGCTGTTGGTTTACCTGCTTTCATTTAACCTCATTCAGTCCAAGAGAACATCATGATTCTCTGAGATGTGTATTTGTATTTTTATGGGCTGTGTAGTCTGTAGTGAAGTCTGTGGGTAAATTATCTATAAAATTACCCGATGATTGCAACATCATCTAAAATCATTTATCCACAATAACTGAAGTCAATGTTCACAAATATTTAAATATGGACAGTGGTTCTAGTTGAATGTGATAACAATGTGTACTGGGCAGTGGAATAACTATTGGTTTGTGGTGACTGTTGACTGAGATGAGGGAGAAGATCAAATAGACCCTGGAACTTATAGAGACCCTGGTCTGGAGCAGGCTAGCTCAGCAGAATAGATCTCCATGGTAACTTATACCATAACAGATTGACCTTTCCTCTATCCCACTTTTTTGCAACCGGATCATGGATAAGTTGAGCCAGGATAACCAAGATATCCCAGCGTAATCCCATATCCTAGTTTCATGCAACAGGCCCCTAATCATGGAATTTTGATATCAATGTCAGTATTTGGAAATATTCTTTTTTGAAGGATGCACATGCAAGAGCAGCCCAAAGGATGTGATCCTTTACCCCGATCTCTCACTGGAGCTCTTTATCCAGCGTCATGGGGATACTGTAGCCTGAAGGAGCCATGGCAGCACCAAAACTCACAGAGATGACTCAGTCACTCACCCACTGGCAGCCGGGAATGACTCATGAATTCCATCATGTACCAGCGGGGCAAGTTGCCCCCTGCTGGTTCAGGGTGGGAGTATTAGCATTCTGTTTCCGTTGCATTGGATGAACACTCAGTCTATGTCCTACCCTACACAGAAGCATATTGCGTATGTGTTTGTCTCCCTATTGAATGTCACCGCTGTATTTATGTATGTATTTCTTTTTTGCAGTTATCAGTGTTTGTCTTTGTCCAATTCAAGAGATAGCAAATGAAACGGGGCAGTTACCGCACTAACTACAAGAAGATGGGCATCACTTTCCACTCACAAATCACCTTTAGGATGGTCGTATTTGGAGAGTGCAAATTAAATTGTTTCTTCTCACGCTGTTAGAAAACGAGTGTTACTGAAATCTACTACTGCTTATTTGTACCCAGCTCTCACTATCCATGATATTTTGCAAAACATTTATAAACTATGCCATATTAAAAGTCCATGAGGGTTTATAAGAATGTAAAGTGAGGTTGGACTGACTCATTGAGAAAGAAACAGTAGGCTGTACGTTAACTGGTACTAATAATATCGGTATATACACATAGACTACACAAAAGACAAAACTTGTAAAATGGTCGACCACAAACTAGATGAACTTCATGATTTACACCCTAAATTTGACTTTTCTAGCCACTGTACATTACATCTGACCTGCATGTTACACATGAATAAGATCTAGTGTTGAATAAAACGGGAAAAGACAGGGGCTCCATGTAGAGAGAAGAAAAGATAAATGCACAAAAAAAGCAGAGAAGATGAGAGAGTAGCTGAGGGAAGGTTAGGACCCCGGCCTTGCCTGAACACTCTAAGGCTTTTAATCCCAGAACAAAGTCATTACGTTCCACAGCTACAGAAGAGGCCAATTAAAAGTAGAGCATAGACATGCGTCTGAAGAAAGGCATCATTTGCTGCAGGAACCTGGGTCTTTTTTTCGGACCAGTCAAAGCCCCTGCTGATGCACCTGGGGAATCATCACACATGTGAGACGTCTCTCCAAGATGTTTTTACTTCAAACAGTTCACTTTCACCCAGAAACGGACCAGTGGTGAATAGCAAGGAGACAGTTTCGGCAGCTTTAAACCCTTTCAAATTTTTGAAACACATTCCCAAATGTTTAATGCAAAGTGCAAGGGTTATGGTACGTTTACACAGCAGTTTCATTCTGGGTGTAATCTGCCTTAACAGAGGCCAGTCTGTAGGGAGATCCCATCAGTACAATGGAGGGAGTCTGAATCTGATCTGACCACATAGCAGACATAGACATATACATGTCAGAATCTTTCTGCCATTCAAAGAACAATCTGGCCAGGTCCAACAGCATATAGCAATTTGATGACAAGCTGAAGCCTGATTTATCTGTCTGTCTCAAATCTACACATATGGCTGTGGCTTAGTAGGTTGATGGGGTTGCACAATGGCCAAAGAGATGGTGGTTTGAATTCTGGCTCCGACTGTCCCCATCTCAAAGGCAGTGAACCCCAAATAGCTCCCAGTGGACCCGGCAGTGACTTACAGCCGCCCACTGGTGAGGGGCACCATGAAGGTGTACAACTAGCGCTATATAAGTGATGTCCATTTACCTGTTGTGTAGGTTATGACACAACTTCAATCATTGAATTTGAGCAACCAGAGCATCTGAACTGAAGATGCATTTGTAGAAATCAGATTGGAATCACTTGTCAAACCACCTGTGGTTTGTTCAGACTTCACAGCACATGTCTGGATTGACCAAAAAACTGGGATTTAGGGCTGAACAAGGCCTTTGTGTTCATCTGATCGGTGAGTGGATTTAAATCAGAAGAAGCAGATGAAGCTGTTATCGATTCTGAAAGTAGCTCATGGGGTTGTACAGGTGATCTGGGAGATCTTACACAATTCTAAGCCATTGTGTATGTATTGTTTGTGTCGAAGCATAAACTGAACTTCACATGGGTGGGTGCTGCACGTAATGTTCCGGAACGCCACAAACTGTGGAGGCATTATCGTGACATAAAGAAAGACATAATGTATGTGCACAAATGTCCAAAAATATGTTTAAATTGCAAAGGCATACTAGGACATCATCCAAAACAATCTAAATGCAGAGGAGAAAAATGGCCGACACACTCAGCTCATCATTGGCTGTGTTGATATGTCAGTATACACTACAGAAAACTTTACTGATCCTCTACAAAGCCCCGTTTTGTTTTAATTAGCTGCTAAATCTGTCTGCCTGCCGACTTAATGTCGGCATTGAGTGGGGGTAAGAGCTTGATCTTGACTTACTTGTTTACTGAAACAATTGATATTATCAGAATCTTGGTGATTAATGGGCTTACTAAGCTATACCGAGGCTTAGCAGCTTCGCCTGAGTGCAAAGCCTCATGTTACACGTTTCCCTCGAGTTTACTGATTACAGTGTTAAGTTAAATTGTGTAGGGAAGACAAGAGAAAGATGGGAGCTAATAAACTAAAATTCCCTTCTAAACACCCAGCTGCCCAATTGCATGAATAATGAATAAATGCTCCTCCTTCATGTAGATATGTGAAATAAATGTGTGTTTTGTAATAAAACCAACAAATTGGGCACAGATTATTATTATTATTATTATTATTATTATTATTATTATTATTATTATTATTATTATTATTATTATTATTATTATTATTATTATTATTATTATATTTGCTACTACCAAAAAATAGATAATATGCCAAGCTATTTTTTTCCCCCCTGAGGTCCATAAATCACAAGATTCTAAGATGGCCGCCTGTTCCACGAACATAGTTAACAATTTATTTTTGGTAAGAATGGATTCAGAATGTCTTAAAACCTACAAAAAGAAAGTTGAGTTTAATTCTTTACAGAGTTGTAGCATCTGAGACTTTTATTGGGAACATATTGTTGCTTGGCATGATATTGAGATTGTTTTTAGTAAGTATCAACTAGTGTCTGTGTTCTGCTGAAATATTACACAAATCTGTCTCACTATGAATGCAGGTTGACTTCCTCTCGGGGGTATAACGTCAATTTAGTCCACCTGGCACTGACATTGCTGTATTAGCATATAAGCAATGCAATGCACGAATAAACAGTGTAGGCGGAGTACTGTCCCCCTCCTGATGGAGTACACCATCACCTTCCACCTGTCTGCCATTATTTGTAATGCTGACTGATAACTCTCTCCAACCCTCTCCATCTCACACTGGAAGAATGGTTCACTACCTCTTTAATTCTCCCTGCTTTTTGGTTCTTTTTTTTTTTTTTTCTCTGCTGCCGCTATCGCCGTCTTTGTGTCTTTGTGTCGACTGCGAGCTGATATCCTCCTTTTGAAAAGGTAATGAACCTAGTGTGTTAAGATTATGTATGTGTGCTGCACGGTGTAATGGCATGGCTTTTTATTACCTGCCGCATTCGAATCCCACCAACGAATGAATCGGATGACACCAACAAGAAACTGCCGCCTCACTTAAAAGAAAGGCCATTAAATGTGATCAAAGAAATCATCACATTCGGCTGCACAACAGCACTCTCACACCGACATATAGGTGTGCATGGCTCTGCCCCCAACACACACATCCACAGGCACACTGACATGCACTAATTACTATCTGCCCTTGATGTATATTTTCCACGTGATCCATGTGGAAATGTCCATGTGCCTATGGCTGCTTTCACACATACTGATGCACAGACGCTCACAGACAGGAAGCAGTAGATGTTCAGTGGTCTCTCCATATCGCCAGGGTTTGCAATTGTTTTGCACACCTTTTTTTCTTTTGTTATTTAAAAACATAAAAAATAATGACATCATTATGGGTGACAAAAAAAGTTTCAAGAGTATTAAAGGAGTTTTTTTTACATTTCAACAACTAACAGTGGCAAAATGTGCAGTGAGTATCTTGTTCAATTCAGTTTTATGTGTACAGCCCAAAATGACAAATTGGACTTTACAATCAGGGTGAATGAAGCAAAATATTCGACAGGGCAAAAAATCAGAAAGCTGAGAAAGTGTGACATGTCTTCTGTGGACATACGTAGAGTAGATGTAGAGAAAATACTGAAGTAGTCCTCAAGTAGACAGCTTTTAAAGTCCAACAGTGCATCACTTTCAATGTGCACGTAAACTTTAAAGCTGTAACTTGTAACTGAGTCTGTCTGTCCTATGTGGTCCCATGCCACAAACATGTTTATGGATGGACTAAAAGACACACACACTGCAGTAGCTTCTGCACGCAACACTGTAATAATTTTTGTCGAAGTGGGCGGGGTTGAGCGCATGTGGTTTACGGGAGAGGCGGGGCCTCTCAACGGTGGCGTCCATACAATAAATAACTGAAGCGGATTCAACTGAACTTGTCTCTCTGTGGACATGGATATCACAGCCGATTATCGCAAGGATCCATTTTAGTAACATTCCTCTTCTCAGTACTCGTCCCTCCTCCCATTTAGTTCCTCCTTTTCATCCCCCCAATGATCCTTTTTTGAGCTCGGGGAAGGAAATGCTGCTTCGTCCTGTGACACAGGGCAAGGAATCCTCCTCCATTAGGTGGTGTCTTCCTGTGATGTATGATGTATGCACAGAGACGCAATTCCATGTTTATTCATGACTTTCAAGGCAATGCTGCAGCTCAGCCTGCTGATTTCCTTTTAAGGAGCAAAACTATGTGAGATTGAGACTTCATCTTAAAGGCACACAAACCGTCCTGCAGCCCTCCGTCTGTTCCATTGCTCCCCTCTTTCATGCACATGCACACACACACACACACACACACACACACACACACACACGCACGCACATTCTCTTGCCTTTCCCTCACATTTTTTTTTATCTCTTTTAAATTCTCCCTCGATATTTTTTATGTCAGATTTAATTTATTTGACCCTAAGAAAAAAAAAAAAGATCACATGCGGTTATTTCCTTCTGATTTTGCCGGGCTGTCTCCCCATCTTGCCTCTGTACTTAGCTAAGGACTTTGATGGGTAGATGAATTTAGATCATTTTTATAGTAGGCTGGCACGTTAATGAGACACCACCACTGCAAGATGAAAATGCCCTCTGGTTACACGTCTCAGATACACACACACACACACACACACACACACACACACAAATGGCCAACAGGGGGCGACTCAGTTGGTGGAAAAAAGAAGTTTGATTATATGGAAGTCTGCTCTTGACCTTTTAGCAAAGTAAAAAAAAAAAAAAAAACACTCTTTAACTCTTCTCAATTGGTTTCAAGATGTCTTCAATACAGCCTGATCATTTCTTAGAGTGGCGGTCCCATTGTGATCGTATAAGAGAGACACATAAGGTGTGGCTACTTTGGTTTGTAGTCACAACCACAATCAGAGATACATCTCACACCTCTGTAGACCCATAATCCCATGCACAAACTACATTTGCAAAAATAAAAAGAGGCTTCAGATCAGGATGCAGCGCAACAAGTGACATCACATTCACAATGTCTCCTGCTTGTGCAGTAACCTTGAGATCCCGATGCATCGCCAGCAGGGAGCAGCTTTTAATCTGTAACATCACTGTTCCTTTGTGAGTGAAAAGTTTCTTTCGAGGTAGTGTAATATCTTCTCTCAGTCACACCATGTAAATGTTTAATGACAATCAGCGTGCAGATTTCAACTGGGATCTTTGGTATTTGAATAAAACAGCATGGATCACTGCTCACTACTCACATGGGTCGTTTGTTTCAGTGGAGAAGATGTGTATAAATATTGACTTGGCCTTCAATATATAGAAGAAACAGAATATCCCCATTTAAAAAACACAACCAGCAGCTTGTTTCTAACTTTCACTCTGGACTATAATGTTTATTAAGTAACCATTATTCAAAAACCTTGCTCCGATTTGTCTTTTTAAATGACTTTCTAAGAGAAATAAACCCACATCCATCCATCATGCCTGCACATATCCAGGCTGTGGTTTGATGTGACTCCTCCTATGAACAAATGGTGTCTATTAATAATCTCAATGACCAGTCACCCAGCTGCAACTGCATCATAATGGACGAGGACTCTACAGCTGGAGGAGCTGTTAACTTATATGCTGATGATAGTGAGCGATGCAGTGGAGCTGTGTGCTCATGTTTGCATGTTTTAGGGTGTAAAGGATCAACAGTGAAGATTGATGCCTGGTGAGAGGACTTGACGCGCAGTAAGCGTGAGGGGAATGCCCTATACGTAGCCAGGACTCAAGTACTTAACCGTTTAGTTGGCTTTGAATGTATCTGTTTAACATGAGGACCTCTTCCATCATCTCATGTTTGATTTGAATAACTTAAATGCTGGATGATCCCATTATATTTTGGGGGATGCCTTTGAGGGGGGAGGTCGGTTGCAGGGCGCATTTTGTATGTAACATTTGTCATATTGTGCTAATAACCGCAGGAATAGCCTTGAGTCGTATATGTACTAACCTTATATGATAAATAATTCAAATGTAGTAACCTCTGCAAATGCCAGAGAAAATGAGGGTGGAGGGGGAGGTGTAGGGCGAGGGCGAGCGAGCAATGGAGAAGAGAGGATAGAAAGAGGAAGCAGGAGCGAGCATAACTGATTGTTGTGCTGTCAAACTGATTTGCATGAAAAAAGACAGCCTAATTGCAACACTTAGCTGCAACGTACTGATAATACAGAGCGGGATTACAAAAGGACATGAAGGAGCTTTTATGAAGAAGGATTTCTTGGGCGTCTTTGAGAGATGCACCAGCACCTTCTGTTTCTGTGAGGGCCATTGAGAGCAGCCGATACCTCACCTTGTCCTATCTGACACCACTGATCCATCAGGCACATTCATAAACACTCCTGTCTCAGCCAGCGTCAGCATATAAATTATTCATATCGTTCCCTCTGCTAACTTACCATTTGAAACTCATATGTTTTGACATACACATATATTCACGCTGTATATCGGGCTCAAGAGTCATGTTGAAACAGCATACCGACTCCCGTTAAACATTTAGTGGGGATGGCTCTTCCAAACAGCAGCTATCTGTAACCCTTGAGGGTCATAGACTATAAATATAGAGTCAAATCAGACTTATGGTGCAACGTGTTTTTCGTCAATTCTTACAATTTTCAATTTTCAGGCACAAGGCATTAAAATGGTGGCACTGTATCAAAGCTACGGAACCTTTCCCTGACACATCAGTGACTGAACGAAGAATTACAGACAATATGGTAACATATGGTAGCATATTCGTGTATTATTTTCTATAATAAACCTTATTTGTGTCACACCTTTATAGTAATGCACACACTGTGTATAATTTGTATATTTTTTATATTACATCATTTACATCATTATATTACATCATACTTTTAATGTATTTTATTGTAAGCACCTTGTTTTGCTTCTGCCTTTGCACTTTACTTTGTTTTCTGGTGTTGACAATATGATGGATATCATGGATATGAGGGTTGACATTACATTACGGTTAGAGGGTCTTAAAGAGAAGTCAGTAACAGCACGTTCCTCTTGGAGTTCCATGTTCAACCAGACTTCAATAACATTCCCAACAAATAAAACAGTTGTGTGTGTGTGCAAAAGTCATTGAAAGACACACAAAAGACAAAAGTCTATCTATCTATACTCAGTGCTCTGCATTTGTTTTTTCTTTGTTTCTTATACTTTTTCTCATGTTTGACATCGCCACAGGTACATGGACACATACATATGCGTGGATCAGTGGGCAGCCAGTAAATTAATGGTGCCCGTGCAGCAGGATTTCCTTTGTTTACCTGTTCATATTCTTTTTCTCGTCACTTTGTATCTTCTGGATATAACTTTAATTACAGCATCACATACACAAAGACTCTGTGGCATCCCACTTCTTGCGTGGGTTCAGCCTCATATGGCACCATTTGTCATGCTACTCTCTTCATCCCACGACACTTGTTTTGATGTTCAAGTTAATTCTAAGGTTCTGCCGTACCCACATTCTACTGTGCCAGTACATGGGAACGTAGAGGGTAAATCATTTCCCCCGACTCCCCGCTGTCAAACCACAGCAGGCGTAATAGAAAATGTTTAAGAAGTCGACTGAGATTTGAACCTTGTGGGACTTTTTTGGTTGTTGTCAGACTTTCAGATATATGTTTTTTGCCTTCTTTTGGTTTCATTAAAGTTCAGTGACACAACTGCTTGGTTAGTGGAGATGCACAACAGCTGTTTTTTTTTCCACCTATACCAGTAACCAATAACTCACTGCTTCTCATTACCAATATCGATACCGATAACCTTTTAGAAATAGGCCTCTAACCTAACCAAGTACTATTACTGACTCTGATTCTGTTGGAATTAGAGATGCATAATATTGTGTACCTTGCTGTTTCTTTAGCTGATAACTGACAACATATTTGTATTCATTATTTTTTACATTCACCTGTAGTTTGTGCAAATAAACATGGATTTCACAACTGTACCTGTGGATTTGTCCGAACCAACTGTCATGACATCACCACTACTGACGAAACAGAAATCAACAACAGTTCTCTTTCTAGAAATGCACACATTTATTTCTTTATTTCAAACAAAACACTTTTAATGACTTATCAAATGAAAACCATAGCCAAATTTAAGTGCAAAATAAAAGTAGCGACGGCGCTGATGTGCAAACCGTGGCTCCAAGTGTTTACAAGTCGACAAAAGCCCCTATCTTCTATGACGGTGACGTTTCCATGACGAAATCACAGATTGGCTCAGCCCTTGGGTTGTCTCTGACAAACACCGCGGCGATAGGAACCAGCCCCTGGCCTTTCTTTGGAGCGGGTTTGGAGTTTGCCACTTTCTTAGCAGCGCAGGCTTCGCCGTAGTCTTTCAAAAAACACTGTCGTAGTGATGATGGTACTTCAAGTGTTTATTTACACTGACCTCACGGGGGAAGTTATGGCAGAGGTGGGCGAAAAGGAGCGCTTGATTTGCTCACTGTAACTACCATGATGCTCATCTCGCTTCGCTTTTTTTTTTCCGTTGGCAGATAATTTAAAGTTATCCGTCTGATCTCTATGACGTCATTATTCCTTATATTGAATCGATAATTTATCATGCACCCCTATTGGTTAGTTTTGTTTTTTTTTCGAAAAGAAAGCCATTGAGGCAAACGTCTCCCATGGCTTGGATCTTATCAATAATGATCAGTTTAAAAATACAGAGAAACTAAAAATACAGATAAACTCAAAGAATCAATCAATGAAAGTAGAATAAGCAGTATAATTTGGAATATTGAAATCCCAACCTTGTATTTTAGAGAGCTGAGCTGTGTGTGAGGCTTGACTCATTCTCTTACACGTGACCGTAAAAGAGGCTAATAAATACAATTAAACAAAGTAAGTGCCGCCTTAAAATAGCAGTAAGATACTAAGATAGATAGACAGATACTTTATCAATCTCCAAGAGAAATTCACATTTCTTGTGAATGTCACAGATTTCCGTTTTTCAGTCAATTAAGCCATTGTTCTTTAGCATTGAATGATGTGAAGGCAGCGACTGTTTCTCATCACATACACAGCCTCAGCTCCTCTGAGTGGGTGGATGAAGGGAATCTTGAACCAGACTACTTGTCTCCTTTAAAACTGTTACCTACTAGATTCCTCCATGTCAGAGGTCCATGGTGTTTTCATAGGACATTAGTACAGTTGTATCAGTCAAGCATCTGTTTCAGCTGCAACAAACTGCAGTGTGGCAACAACCTGAGTATGGAGGTGAACTTGGCATCCATGCTTTGGAGAGTGTGAGGACAGAGGATCTGAGGGCAGAGGATTTGAAAAAAAAAAGTGTCCTATTTGACATTGTAAACCATGATAGAAGCTCAGCTTTTAACACATCCTTTCTTTGCAACAGAATATACAAATATAATCTCTCTGAGTCACAGTTGTCTGTGAACTCTTTGCAATTATACTTTTTCACGTGCGATCTTTGAGACATGGCCACAGCACAAAGAGGGAAAAATCTCTGGTTTATTAAGACGTTTCAATTGACTGCTCCAATGTCTGTCAAGGTTGTCACTGCTTTAGTTTGGTCTAATCACATTCATCTTGCTATTTTTCCCACCTCCATTCTTTGACTCAAAAAGTAGAGCAGGTCGAGCGTTTGTGGAAGACAGACCACAGAGAGAAAGAAACTGTCATTCAACATATCTGAGTTCGAGTTGACAGTGCAGTTATATGTTTCTCCAGCTGTTAATAGCCCAGGAAATCATCAATTCAAGGAGGTAGGGAATCAAAAATGCATTTATCCTCCCACACAACTCAAAGATTAAAACTGTGCCGCTCTTCAGCTGCCACTTTCAGGGATCAAGCACAGACACAACTAAAGGGGCACTTGAAAAGCGCCAACCGCGATCGAGGCCCCAAGGCCCAACCTTCTGGATGTATTTGTAAAAGCAATAGTTTGTCCAAAGTATGTCCGGACTTAAACCATAAAGGTCCAAGTAATACATATAGTATGCAGTAAGCATTGTGCATTTGTGCAATATGACAATGCACAACGCAGTTAGTACTCTACAGCACTTTATAAGTAAACAAGAATGGATTATCTTCCAATTGGTGATGGACACCCACCTGCCAATGGGTCTGGAGATGCACGCTTGATGAGGACCAGCAGTTGTTAATAATAATTCTGGTGGACAAAACAAACCTCAATTAAACGTTTGATTAGCACTGAGGATATCCTTTGTGGATCTTCCTATAAGAGCTTGTCATTGCCTGACTTTGCCGAGGCAAAGACATGAACTGCAGTCCCAGCTTATAGCAGCTCAACACAGCTCAAACATAAAGTTGTGTTCAAAGTATGCTATGTCAAAGCAGCCACCGAGACTATTAAAGTAATGATATAGTCTGCATTACAAAGCTGGGGGAGTAAGAGCCGTGGTGTTAACTGCCTGCTGCTGTAATGAGAGAGTGAGCTGTCAGAGACACGCATGTAATGGCTCCCTTGCCAGCTGCCCCGTTCAGGTCCTGTGGGATAAAGCACAGATCCACCATTTCTTTCAGACTGTCTCATCTCTTGCACTCTCTTTCACGATCCTCAGACCGCTCTCCGCTTCATCTCTCGTTTCCTTTCTCTTTTTTAAGTCTGAGCTGGACAAGCACCATGTCTTCACGTGTGTGTTTTCCTTTCCTTTGCACAGACAGCAGACCATATCCCTATACCAGGAATGACACACACATGGTCAAACAGAGAATGCAGGACCCATGACGGGGGAGGCATTTAGTGACCACAGGTGTTCTCATGGGTTGTCAAGACTCAAATGGGCAAACAGGCAGCAGTTTCTCAAGAGACAGGAGGATACATTCCAGCAGTATAGCTTCACCTCTCGGCTCTAACAACTGTGCTGTAACGTCCAGTCCAGACCAAAGATGTCATTTGCAAGGTTGCAATGCGTACCCACATGGGGCGGGATGCTCTGTGGTAGTGTGACATATACAGACACAACAAATATGGCTGATGTTTGGCAGAGGACATGCTGATAAATATGCGCAGCTGTGTCTTCACAACAGTACCTTTAAATGCGACTCAAACAAAAGAGAAATGCCAGGGCGGCTAATGAGGCTTCAGCTGCATCTGAATCACAGTCAGAGATAGGGAAAAAAAAATGTTGTTTTTGACTTCAGAAGTTTGAGGACAAGAACAGTTGAGTAGTCTGTTTGGTTTGTTGTGCTGTTGTGTTTTACGATACTTTGCAATGCACCCGTTGCTGTGGAAACGTCAGTGTGAACTGTTGTAAGGCATTGCAGGACCGTTCTGTTGCATGTTGCTGTACGTAGTTGCACGTTTCAAGTCGTTGTGTGTGGAATCTTTGGTCTGGACTCGTCATCTTTCTCCCCCAGTTCCATAGAACACACAGGACTCCCCAGCTTCAATATTGCTATGAATGGATTAATGGATTGGATTCAGGGTAGTGTGATGCACTGTGCCACAATAACAACTATCATTTTCAGTAAAATGTCAAATCTACTTTCATCCTTGTCTTTGCAGAACTTCAGAACTAATCGAGAAGCATTTTGCCCAGAGCACCTCTGATATGACAGTTCTTTCATTAGTCATTACTGCCGGTGTTGAAGCTGCTGCTGCTGCTTTTAAAGACTGATTATCATATTGTGCAGGTTGATTGACGGTTGACCTTCACACCAGGTTGTGAAGAGCTGGTGAGATATAGCAGGTCAACCTGATTGCCTCGGGGAAAGCATATTAATACGAATCTGAAAGAATTACTGAAGCCAATTAATCTACAGACATGGGGCTTGAGAGTCAGTGATTAAAGCGATAGCTCTTGTTTTTCCATTCAGTGGACCTGACATGTACAGATTTTACTGCAAGAGCAGCTAATTTTTTTATCAATTCCATGGCAGATTGTATTGTACACCAGTGTGGGATACCTCTGTCTTATATGTGCCACAAATGTACTATTGGGATGAAATGCTGGTATTTTCAGAATGAAAATGTTTTGTGCACAGTGCAAAACAATTCACTAATCACGGAAGAATATAGTGATGTTACACATCTACTTAACCGCAGAACCTGGGCTACAAGATTATCCATGCATATTTTACATGCCCTAAACAGAGTCAACATTTGGCTACAGAACTAATCGATTTATGACTTAGAAGAGATCTAGAGCGTTTTTTTGTTTGGTCAACCTGAAACTTTTTGTTTTGTGCTGTGTGCAATCTTTATTTACTCGTTAACTTTAGTAAAATATATACTGATATTTACACATCTGAATAAATCTCACTAGTGTTTCCTTTACAATGACATCAAAGGTATTCAAATAGACCTATGTGCTGGCACAGAGTTACTCTTTAATTGTAGGTGTGCAATTATAAAGCAGAGGCCTAAAAAAGGCTCCTAGATTTTTGCTTCACGAGATGAATTCTCATGAGCTGGTATGTTTGAAAGTGTATGAAAACAGGTTAATCACTGTGAAGAGCACAGTGAGTCTGTTCAAACTCCGCCCGTCTCCTTCCGTCCATCACAAGAAAGTTACAGACAAGCTAAACTGAATTGAAATAGCAATTTATAATTCATCTAAACAGTCATTTTAGCCAAAAACAGCACAGATGTTTGCCCTTCAGGGCCTATACATATGTCTATGTGTCCACTTGTGTTCGGGGTCAGGGTCAAGGTTCACTTAATAAGACACCTTCCAAAAATCTCAATCCTGTGCTGAATGAGGACACTTTCAAAAATTCATCGGTGTGTTTGTGTGAGTACAGGCTGGAGTTTAGTGGAACCACTTAAACTCGTCCCAGTCCCCAGAAATACTTACAGTAAGTCAGTTATTTCTTAATTTTAGGATCAGGCAGACCAGTTTAACAGAGATTGTTTAATTGCTCAAGACAGATATAGAATATATTGAGCGTTAAAAGTGCTTGTGTGGCAAAAGTGGCAATACAATGACACCTGATGTCTGAATCGTGTCTTCCTGATTGTTAGTTTCCCTCCGCAACAATGCAAGAGCATTTTTTTATGTGTCCTCACTGAATGCGATGGGG
>CAAKHB010007313.1:373938-388553 GCA_901007665.1 Aeoliscus strigatus
ATGATACCTGGACAACTTCTGCTCTCCTCCGGCCTGGAGGTGAGGTCCAGCCTGGGAGTGCAGTCTGCTGGTCTCCTGACTGCAGCCGAGCTCCTTCTGTGTCTGCTGGCGGGCTGAGAGTGCATTATACCTTGATAACTTGTGCTCTGCTCCTGCCTGGAGGTGAGCTGCAGCCTGAGAGTGCAGTGCACGGTACCTGCATAACTTGTGTGCTGTGCCCCGGGCTGATTCCTTCCTTAATTAATTATGTGTTTGGAGCAATATATAATGTCAAGTTAAAGGCTGCTTTGTCCAGCATTTGGCCCCCGACCTTTAAAATGTTGGCAGTTGCATTGTATGAAAGTAATGTGTGTCCTTAAATAAAATTAAGGGATTTGATCCATCTGCACAATATTTTATTTTACTTTTCTTAAACTTGACTTCATATTCTTTCAAAAACGGATGGTAACAATTGCAGCACTGGTGTTTTTGACCATCATGTGATCATGAAGAAGGTTTTCACAGCAGCATAGAAGTCTAAACTCTTTGGACCCTGAGCGTGACGTTTTTATTTCAGCTGATGTGTCTTTGAAAGTGCCATGAAATTAGAATGGTGGACGTCCGCTCATGGTACGTGAGGTTCTGTTAGTTTTGACGAATATGCAGCAGAAATGAACATCGGACAACTTTTTTTTACTTTTACCTCCTTGTGTTCCTCTCGGTGCTGATGAAAAATAGATGTCGACTTTGATCTGTTGGCTCATCTCTGCACACAGAACGCTGTTTTTCTGTTTCTACACCTGTGACCCCTGTTTCAACTAGGTCACCTCGCTCATGCTGTTCACCCATGGTGGTGTAAAGAAACCTGACACTAGAATCAGCAAACAGCAATTTTCCCAGAACTGTTGAAGAAACTGGACGACTCACATGGGCTTATCTGAAGACACAGAGGTAGTTTAAAATTGGTTTTAATTAGGGTGGGTGTCAGAGATGCCCCTCCCCCCACCTAGTCTGAGTTTGTTAATCCTTTTACATTACGTTTACAATTACAGATAAACTGAATTCACACCTATGACACTTTTGGTTAGATTTCTGTCAGTTTTCGTGAAAATATAACTCATATAACTGTTTCAGGTTTAAGTGAACTCCGAAGTTTCCAATACACCTGTTTTCTGGAACTGGTGATTGAGAACAAACTAAAATGAGTCCCTCCTTTCTTGCTGTTGTTGATTCCACCGGTGTCAGTGGAGCCACACTGAGCAGATCTCCATCTGTTTATACACAAACCAGCAGTGGAGAAAGTCTTTTCCTTGTCAACATGAAGGATAAACTCTCATGCCGTTATTGTTCAGATCAAGTCACTGTCCCAGCAGCATAATTATGTGTCTATGTTCACTGTGGTGGTTATTCCTGTGCAGGTATACGTGTGTTTGTGTGTCGTGTATTTCTGTATGTCTTCTGCCTCGCTGCACTCCATCCCACGCTCACGGGAAGATGCTTCCAAAAACCTGCTGCCCTTTCATGCCTGATGAACCGCAGACATGTGCCAGAGGGCAAACATTTCCACCGCCACATGTCTCCTTCCTGAATGGCTGCATTTAGCATGCACCACATGCCACGGTCAGTGGAGGTGTACACGTTCATGTACTCACAGATGCAAACACGCCTCTGAGTGTAATCCTGAAATGCACACCTCTCCCAGAGAATAGACAGCTGTGTTAAGCATTTATGTTAACGATTGCATGCAATGCACACTGATATGGTAGTAAGCAGGGTCCTGCATTATTCAGACCGGGGTGGACTGGGTAATTAAGTGTCTTGTAGTCAGTTTATAATTCATTGGAGTTAAAGGCCCAGACGTTTTGCTGGGATAAACAGAGTTGACGTGTGATGTGATGCACAGTTAGACAACATGGCACTTACTCATAGAACTGCTGTCTTGCCAGCGTTCAGTTAGTAATGTGGTATAATGTCAGTGGAGGGTTTGACAGTTGGTTAAATGAAGAGCAGTTACTTCATCCTCACTCCAACACCAACCCTGTACGCTTTAGCTGTAATACACTGTACACATTAAATGCTAATGCTAACCTCTCCACTACATTCAAATTATTGTTCGTTCTGTTTGTCAATAGGAGAACAACGCTCTCTGTCTGCCTCCCTTAACCAGTGTTCATCCCAGCCTGGAAATCGAGATGCATCTCAAAGTCCATCTGGACAGGAACCGTTGGATAAATGAACAGGACAGAATCAATTTGGACCAGTCATATGGGTCTATCCGGTGTAGGCGGGCTCAAAGTCATGCAGAGAGGGGCGGGGCTTAACAGGATGACCACAGTGGTTATGTCTGAAACAAAGATGGCTGTGGCTGATGAAGAGTGGTCGTTTGAACCGTCTTTGGCATCAACAGTAAACAAGTTTCTTTCAAAGACCAACAAAGGATCATTTCCATTCCATCGCCGTCTGTCCATCAAACTCTCCCACTGGCTTGTGTCTCTGACAACGTCACCTTGTTTGTTGCTCTGATTGGTCTAATCATTGGGAAGGTGTGATCATTCATTGACAGAGACTACTTCGTTATACATGTGGCTCTGGTTCTCCAGGTCATGTTCCTACTCCTTGGTCATTTCATTTCATTAGTTTGGGCTGTTGTCTATTCGGAAAGTCCTGTTCCCCAGAGTGACCAGAGGTATTTTCTGGTGAGCAAAGGGGATTGGAGCAACTAATAGAGAATAAATATGATAAATAATTGAAACGATCTCGGATCTCCATTCCTTTTAGTAAAAGAGGAAAAAAGATAGGACAGGATAAAGTGCTGTAAATGTTTTGGACAGGATGCAATTAATGGGTGTTAAAATGTGCTAATAGTCCAAGAATCTGAACACGTGGCAACAGATGATCGCTGGACATCATGCAGAGTATTGATCATGCATGTTTAACAGGCCTCCCACATCAGTGGAAATCTAACAGGCACACAGCTAATTAGTCGCTTGTCAATAACTGACATTCCAGGAGGGAAAGCGGCTGCAGCTCACAGCTGCAAACAGGAGAAAAGAAAACAGAACGGGCACTTCGGCAAGTGGGGAAAAGTGGGGAAAATAATGTATTTCAAATGCTACCACAGTGAGTGTGAAAGTATGTAGCTGTGCGATACAGTTTATTTGCATGCTTTGATTCGTTTGTGATTATGGCCACAAGACAGTTTGATTAATTCATTCACACATTTTGAATATGTTGTGCCTACGGATGCACATTGGTTCACATGCTTGGACGTGGGCGAGTGAATCGAGTCCGTCTTTTATTCCGACAGAAGATGTGTGATGATTAAACATAATCGTGTATGTGCTTTCATTTGTGCCCGTGTGTGAGTGTGTATATAAGTGTGTAGGTATGGACAGATTAAAGCTTCGTATTCCTGCTTCATGGGTGCCACGATTGTAGATTTTCCAAGTGCGATTGCGATTATCACGATTTTCACGATTATTTATAATATGGAGGGAAACCAGAGGATATTAGATATTTTTTTTCATGTCAAACATTGCTCAGACTCTGCAGTCACTGAACACACATGATAATAATTAGAACAAAATGATAATAATTTAAGACTCAGATATTGTTGATATTAATCAGAGGCAGAGAGATGCTGCACAGCTCAGCCCCCCTAGTCCTCTGGCTCCAAACCCCACCTTTTCTGCTCTCGCCCTCTCTCCTGCCCTGAAAATGTGTGTATCTGTGAACGTACAGCGATGCTCATCATTCATGTTGTTAAATATTTATTAATTACTTCCCCAGATGTCTTCCCGAAGTTGTTGGTCAGGTTTGACATATTAGTCCTTTACTTGCTACTTTGGTCATCACAACGTTCGGGTCAGTTTCCTCGTGGCAGAAATGGTCCCATTTATTTGATGGACACAATGGTGGCAGATTGCTTCCCTTTGCAATTTTACATGCTGAAATGATTCTCACGTTTATTAGACAATATGCAGGTAGTGTTCCGCCGCACTGGCTTGACTACTTCCGCATCCCCGACGTAAATCACATCACAACAAGTCTCGCAAGATACCGAAATAATAAAAATCCTTACAATTAACCCATAGTGACTTCCATGATAATGCTAATTAATTGTATTTATTTTGGGCAGTGCTCTTGCATACTGTACATGCACACACATTACATGCAGCATTTTAAGTAGATTACGGAAATCTGTACACCTGGAGTCTGTTGTTTTGATGACAGAGCTGATCATCTGGACATGTAATACCAGTAACAAGTGTTAAATGCTGTTATTTGGTCTGAATCAGGAAGGACAGCAGTGCATGTTGAGTCACCTTCTCTGTCTGCAGTCGTGTGTGCAGCGTGCTCTGATGGCTAAAGGCACTCGTTAAAGTCCATAACTTATCATATGTTTGAAGGTAATGGGAGGAATACTGGCTGCAGCGAAAAATAAATTACATTTCCCCCCTTTCTCTCCTCCTGCCCTCCTAACCTGCAGTGTAATATAGCAGCAGTGAGAGTATGCATTACAGATCGTAAGCATTAGAATTTATCTATGTTGCGCGACGCTGACTGATGCATTTGGAAATAATGTAGTGGAGCTGGGAATTACAGGAACCCCCGTAACTAATGGACGGTTCTTGCCTGTGGCCGCCAGTGTATATCATTCAGCTAGACTACCTCATCAAGTCCAAAGTGCGGCTTCCTCGCCAGACCGGCCACTCAGGGTTTTACATTAAAGACTCCTGCAATAGAAGCTCTCTGTCCAGCCTCATTCACTGATGGACCTGTTGCGTTTTCTTCTTTCACTATTGGCATTAATGGGGATCTATTGGAGTCTGGGAGTTTATCCTAAAAGTTTAGCCGTGTGATTAATAATGAGGGATGTAAATCACCAGTTTCAATACTGTATCGATATGCTGTACAATGATATGATATTTGCTGATATCACAAGTTCCGCCACAATAGGATTTGATTCAATCTAGAGGCCTGCAATCAATACAGGACTATAGTATAACTCATCAACACAATGATAAAAAAGTAATTCAATCAAAGCAATTTTGATTCAGACAGTTAACTTAACTAAACAATATATCAATATAGTAATAGTTTCCATCCTACTTGGAGCGAGAACTGGGACAGGAGTCTGTCTCTTGGTGTTTTACCTACAGTATATATCGGCTGTATTGTTGCGTTATTGACGCTGCTGTGCTTTTGTCATTGTGTAGTGAAATTTGTTGCCATTTATTCCCATGGGGGGATGGGTCAGACTTGACATTCATTCGTTAGCATTCTGTGAACCTATAGAAAATATTCAGATTCATACATAGATGTAGATGTGTTTTATTGAACGGTAACTTTTAACCACCCAAGAACTCTAGTTTGCTCAGTTCTTCAGTCCTTCATTTTGGTTTTGCAGCTTACATCTAAATGGATGGTTTGGGACACACAGCTGTCGCCACCCTGCTATTATACAACTGCAGAATGCTGTTTCAATCAAACAAGCTGAGACAATCTAAATGACAAGATGGAGGAAAATGAGCGGGTATGGAAGAAATGCGAGCTGTTTTATCAAATGGTGACCTGGAAACATATTTGGGATTCATTTATATAATATGGTTTGACAAGCAATTACAGTGTACTAATACAAGATGCTGCAAATGTGGCTCAGAACTCAATAAAACACTATTCTTATACAGAATACTTCCTACGCAGAGACGAAAACTGGCGCCTGTTCCAGAAAGTAAGTCTAGTGAAAACCCTGAGTTTGTTCCTTCTGAAATGTGTTTTCTAATTCTGTTTTCACATAAACAAGCTCCTTTAGAGTTTCATATGTTTGAACTCAGTTTATCAGTACACAAGACGTGAGAAATCTTTGGTTAGTAGGTGGAGCTTCTATAAGTTTTGATCGCTTGTTGTCTGTATCTTGAGCGACTCGGGTCCACAGTATCTGTTGGTGACGGACCTGGACCATCCAAGTGTTACTGAAAATGTGTTGAATATTTGCCTGTGAAACAATTATAGTCAGAATTTCCTGATGTAGATGTGTCAACTGTCTGCTAAAATATAAAGTAGGTAAATGTAAATGTTGTATATTAAAATTATTGATGATGTTTGTTGCGAATCATAAATTTGCACAATACCCAGTTACATAAGCACCAGAAGCAGCGTTTGTTAACACACCGAGGCTCCTGTCCAGAGTTCTTTTATTCAAATAAATCATGACTGTTATTAATGCAGGCAGGACAGGCAAGGTTTTAAAAAGTGCGTACAATTTGTGTTAGAGCATGAGCACATTATTTTAACTATTTCACATAAACTATATTATTCAAACACACACATGCTGTATATACACACACAGTGATATAGATGTACTTTCGGACTGATGTCTGAATTCCCAGACTATTTTTGTGTGTATTTATTTACTCCTTTTATATCTGGAGCTGTTGGAAAAACATTCTCTGGACGCGCCGACCTGGCGAAGCCACTGACATGATGACAGAAAGATTCAGAAGTCTTCCCTGCTTTTTTTTTTTTTTTTTTTTTCTTGCCGCAGTGCTGCACATTTTTATTTAATGGTGTTTATGTTTTAATAGCTGCTCCAGACAGTAGCTGCTGGTCTCCAAAGTAATGTAAAGAACAAGGGATAGGCCAGATGAATTCCATCCACACAGAGGTCAGGGAGACAGAAAATGAATAGCAATGTGGATCCTCCAGCAGGCAGGAGGAGAGACATACTAATAAGAGCATAACAGAGGAAGAGAAAGGGGCCCTTGGGAACCGGCATAAAGGTTTTCAGTACATTTTTAAAAGAAAGTGGTCTGAAAATATAATGATGCCTCCTTTGAAATGCATCAGTAATCAGGGAAGGAATTTGTTCTAGGATATGAAGACGGATTAAAATTCCCCAGTTGTGTGGAAGAATAGGGTTTGTAGGAGGTGGGCTGGGTGAGTGAGGGCAAGAGCACAGAGTATGGAATGAAGGATGTGAGCAGATGGAAGCCTTTTCTTGTTCACGTCTGTTGTCTTTTGGTGCTACACAGGGCAGGCAAGAGCTTAGGAAGCTTTTTTTTTTTTTACAGGTTCATTATCTCATACAGATTTTCACACCCTGTTAAAAGTATTGCTCAAGTTAACTTTTACTCCTAAAGCCAAAAAAAAAAAAAGGAGTTTGCTTTCTTCCCTTTGTGTTATCGCTCTGCTTGCAAGAGTTATGTGATGGAAGGAAGAAAGTGTTGTCCATCAGAGCTGATCGCCTTCTTCCATTATTCTGTGCTCCAGTTCTGAATGTTTGCTTACTAAGCACATTTAGCGGTCAGTGCGGCAGCATACGCAGCAAACTGTGAATGCAAAAGTGTCAGTGGTCTGAACGGCCCCCAGCTGAAGTGATTCCACCTGTTCAGTGGCATCTAAGTCTATTTTCAATGCCAGGTATGTGTAGACATACTAGGAATTTGTCTTGGTGGCAGGTGCCAAACATTGAAGATAAGATAATAAGACTATAAAAAGAATGGGAACCTAAGAGAAGGTGAGCTGAAGGTAAGTGAAGTATAGTTGGTGTAGGGCAGGGTCTGTGGAGGGTTTGGGCTGAGATGATGAGGCAGCAGCAGGAGGAAAGAAGTTAATGGTCGCAGACAAACGTCCTTGGACGACCCTGGACCCGATGTTGAGAACCACGACTTTGTCCAGACGTCATGTCATGTCACCTCACGCCGTTAGCATCCATGATGTCGTCTTATAGGTCAAAGTTAGTTTGGATAGACAAACTTTCAGGTACAGCTCACATGAAGCAGATTAATTTTAAGGCAGGTAGCACTAATCCCTGCTGGTACCAATCAGAGGCTTATAGGAATCCGGTTTAATTGACTTTTTAATTGTGAATTTCTTTATTACCCAACTGGGCTTACGTATTGTTGTGCTGAGTTTACAGTCTAACACGGTGAAATCCATGTGCGGGATGAACTCTCAGTTGTCAACGTGTAATATAATTATATCGCTCTATAATTGGAATGATATAAAATGCTGTCTTAAGCACATTTTCTGCGCATGTAAGAAAAGCAAAAGTCAGCAATCTACTGCCTAATCTTTTCCTGCTCAGTGTGAGAAATACCTGAGGGATTATACTTAAGATATGATTTATAATGACTATCTTGGAAAATATTACCCATTCTCAGTGTCTGGATAAATTGGATTGTTTTTTGTTTTAAAGTGTAGACAAGTGAAATTATGAGTGTTGGCAGTTCTCTCCTCTGGTAATAATGGTAGTTAGTTTTTAAAATAAACTAAAACTTAATGAACGCCAACATCAGTGAAGTGCATCCAGCGTGGTATTGTTGTCCTCAAACAGCATGGGGCTCAATAAAGAAAGACATAAAAACATAAAAAATGATAATAATAATATAGAAGATAATACAGATTACAAGATAAAGTGTGAAAATAACAAAAATAACAATAAAACAAATAGTTTTAAAACTATAGGAATACAATTAACAAAAAGTATTTGCCAAGAAATGGGAATTCCAGACAGAATATGAATATCATGAATATGAAAAGAGAGTCTGATGTGCACAGTGCAGATGTGGTAAACTGGTATAAGTAGTCAGTACTACTTGCTATAGAGCATGTTGATAGTACTTTGGATAAAAGATTCATGGAGTTTTTTAGTCCTACCTAGTCCAGGTTCCCTGAGCCAGTGACCAGAGGGCAACAGCTCAAACTGCGTGTGGAATGGATGGTCTGGACAGACCAGTACGGTGTCAGCCCTCCTAAGGAACACGTGTCACACATCACCAAAGGCCCCAAGATTTTAATTCAACCAGGTGGTGATGGATGAAAAAAAAAGCTTGTTTGAGAGGATGCTCAGCGTATGAGGAAAAAAGCACAACTATTTCATGTCCTCGGCTGTGCTGCTGTTCTGTAACGTGGATTTGTTGGATAACTTCATCTGGAGGCCACCAGACAGACAGCTATCACCTAACAGCCTCTCATCAGAAGGTTGACTGTGCCATCTGTCGCCTGAACACAAATTTACCCGAGCAAGCCCAATTTCATATAATTGACATTGGCTGATTGTTTACTGAACTGCACATTTCGGTGCATTCAGTGCTGCTGGATGTTTTATTTGATAATTTCCTTTATGTCATTTAATGTGCGGCGATCGCTCATAATTTACCAAACTGCCTCATCCCATCAACAGGGCCCATCAGCGACTCCCAAAAAATTCAATTTTTTATTTCTTTGAGAATGGTCACCAATAATGCATTTCAATTTCAGAGCAGTGAATTATCTCAATCATACTGAGAATTTCCATCTGCCTGTATTTATTTTTTTGCTGCTTCCCTGATAGACGTCCCAGCACCCTCGGCCTCTGCTTTGATGTGGATTATCACTGAGCCGCCCGTCCAATCGTCACTGTCCCCAGTCACCCTGTCAGCACCTTTTGATGTTTCCTTTGTGTCCTTCCAGACTGAATTTATAATGAGCAGTCGTTGCTGTTTTGATTTCTTGGTAAATGAGTTGAAGGACCTGGCGTTTACCTGTAAGAAGAAGTAATACAGGTGGTAATGACATGTCCAGGTGGGAATTTCAGAAACTGACATCAGGACAAAATGCTCCCTCAGTGTACTGTAACGTATGAGCATCCATAATTTATTAGTAATGACCATATATTTGCTGCCATTCACTTATCTCCTGCTTCAAATTGTCTTGTTTCCATTTTTAATATCATCACAATTGAAATTCAATGAGCAACAAATCCTCCAACCTCAGTGGTCTGTGTTCCTCCACTCAAACAATGACAGAGGATTGTGTCCAAATGAATGGTAATTTGAAAAAAACCCACAAAAGACAGTATATAGAGCATTTGGGGGGGGCGGGGTGATTTCACTGATTATTGAGTGACTATCACTGAAATAGCTGGATTCAGTTTCCATTACGATGTGATGAACGATGCCGCCGCAAAAATCTTTTTGTGTTTTGTAAGTCAACGGAGCAGCTGCACGACTTCAGTAGGCCTGATTCTGACGCACTGAAGTATTGAAGTTTTGTTCAAAAGAGCCTTGGATACAACAGATTGATCTCTTCGGAACCCTGGGATGACAGACTCTTATCACGTGCTGCTTCCTGCCATTGCAGGTCGAGGAAATCATCTGTGATTAGCATGCCAATGACTGCAAATTATAAAGATCAAGCCAAATGAAGTATTTTCTGGGTGCCTGGAGATAACAAATAACCTTTAAAACATGAAATGTCCTACTTCCATGTCCCACTTCCATTGAGAAAAGCTAATTTTCAGTGCAATTTGTGTAAAATACTGTTAGTAATCTTTTCTTTTGTGTTTTGAAGTCACACATCTGCCTCCAGCTCATTATACTAGTTAATTCTACCCTGTATTTTTTTTTTCCCCCCGCTTGGTGTGTCCGCAGTAAATCTGCATTCATTCTCCCCAGCTTTACTTGATGTTGATGCCTGTTGTTTGAGTTCTGAGTGGTTCATTTCGAAGGCCTGGTGCTGCTGCTTTGTCACAGTGGTGAGAGATCAAAGAGGCTATTTAATACTTAGGTTTTAGAAAGAAGTGGAACAGCCAGTTCAAGTAAAAAGTGGCCTGCTGTGACTAGTATCAAACTACAAGTCATGAGCAGAGTATAATAGCCCATTTAGAAACATGCAGTAAAACTCCTCAAACTAGCACGTTATGCAATGGAAACAGAATGGAACAATAAGAGAGGATATTGTATAAAAACCTAAAAAAGTCAGAGTCAAACAGTGGTGTGCAACAGCAAAGACTGGGTGTGCCAGTTCTTTTTGTTTGTTTTTTACAAAACTGTAACTTACACCTCCACACCTCTTGATGATGATGAGCTCTTAGGAACAGTGACATGGTCATGATGCGCCTCTGACTTTCGACTGTGTTTTTTCCAGTCAGAAACGCTAAGTCTGGAGCGCAAAATCTGTGAAAGCAAAATAGCAATGCGCTGTGCCTTTGCACCAAGCAGTCCTCCTTTGTAGACCAACACGCCCAGACCAGCGCAAATGTCAGTTGTTCGTTAGATGATTTGAGCGCAAAATCTGGGAATGTGCGCTGCCATGGAACTAGGAAAGACACTTTGTGTTCCCCTTTTGGCGCCGTGGGTCATTGACCGAAATAGAGTCTAAATAATCTTTGTATTTTTTTATTATTTTGTACATCATGGTTATATACTAATAGTGTAGACCTAGACTAACAACATGTTAGGAAGACTATATAAAAATATACATCAAATTTGTGGATGAGCTGCCTCAGTGGGTGGCACTGGCACACGCCAGCACACCTGTGGCTACGCTACAGGAGTCGAAACATACTCCGTCTGTCTGTCTGTCTGTGTCGATCTGCATTGAATCTCGCCGCTGTGTTTTTTTACACAGTTGACTTTTCTCTGCAAAAACAGAGGTGATGCTCAGAGAGCTGGGAAAGTCACGTGATGTAAAAAGTCCAATCACAGTTGTTTCTGTGGAGGGTTGTTTCTTGTTTCTGGTGAAGTGCAAGTCAGGATCCTCAGTCTACAACACTGTCAAAGTCAGACACATCAATCAGGCTTCAACCATCATGTCCAAAACGGAGGAAGAGTCCTAATGTTTATTAAATCCATCAACAATCTACTGTTGACACATTCACAACTAATTTGAGATGTCTGAAACTTTGGAATAGTCTGAACCTGTCACTGTGGTCACTGTCATATTAAAAGGCAACTAAAGGATCCCTCCACATTTGTTTCAGACAAAACAGACATGAGCACATACACACACTGAAATGAACCTATTAGATAAAGTCGGGCCTCATCTGGACTGTGGACTCCAGCTCACCTCTCTCCATCGCACCGCAGCAGGACACACACTCCAGAGCAAACCTCAGTTTCAGTGGACGGAGACATTATGCACCTCAGTGCCCAGATGAGCTTGTAGGAGCAAACAACAGGTTCATTTGAACGCTGTAAAACCATGCTCATGTGCTCCCTGTTTTCATAATTGAATGCATAATTCACTGCTATCTCATTATCCAACACAGACCTAATTGCTCTGCGTCAGAGCTGCAGCTTTGCCTTTTAAATGAGTTTCTAATGATGCCACATTTTCAAGTGAATGTGGGAGTCTGTCCACCAGCGCTGACACCTCACAGAAGATGCACTGTCTCTTGACATGCCTACCCATCTGCTGATACCAGACTAGGGCTCAATTAACTCTAATGAATTGCACTATTGTTTAGTTTGAATGAGCTTGTAATTGTGCGTAAGTACATTTTAATGTACGGAAGGATTTCAGTGAAATCACATTGGAGGGATGTAGGGCTGCAGGGGGAGCAACCGCTTGTTGTATATAACAAATGTATCATGACCACGTGTATTTCTTTTATTTTGATTTCATATGAAATTTGGCTTAGTTTTGTGTTTCCATCAAGGATAGAACCTCGTACCTGCTGCTCTGTTTGGTTCCTCCTCTGATGCGGTTCCATGTGAGCTGAGCCGATACCAACAAGTGACATCTACCGACTGCTGGCATCTGATTGGTCACTAAAGAGAGAGGGACGTTCCAAGCGCTGCCATCAACACAAAGAATCAACTGCCGTTTTTAAACAGTGACTGTTGTTCATTCCTCGTCAAACTGAGCAGCATGTTCACCTTTGCCTCCGTGTCCTACATTGTTGATGCGTTTGCGTACTGGCTTGTAATGGAAAACATGTCTGGTACCAAAAACAAGTCGAGGAGAGCTGAAATGTATCGTGGAAAAATGGAATGACAGACCTGGCGTATATATCACAGTGTTATCAGTGGTCAAGAGACAATTCTGTGTTTACAGAGAACTTCTCTGTGTGGACATGGCATTGATTAGCAATGTCTGGCGCAATGCGCACGCCAGCAAACATCTGCTGGGCTAGCAGATGACCCAATTAGAGCAGGTCATTCCAGTGAAATGCAGCTCTGTACTGTATGCGTACACTCTGCTGTGATAGGACTTTCATTTTGCTAATGCCGACCTCCCCACTGGACCCACAGTCTGCCGAGCATCTTGTCAGGTGGCTAGAAGTTGGCGAAGTGCACACGTGTTCTGATTACTGAGGCATCACCGTCAAGTCTTTGTTTATTTAGCGGGTAATGAAAACGAATGTTAACTATGAGGGATTTGTTTCCATCCCCTGTGTAAAAAGCATCCATCCTCGCACACTCCTCACAGTTTGTCTGTTTTCTCGCCGTCACCTTTGTACTCGCTAAAATGGTAATACATTGGAAAGGAGAAGCAAAGTCACACTACATTAGTTTGGTGGTGGCTGTTGCAGCAGAGAGCCATTACTCTTCTCTGACAGTATCAAAAAGAGCAACAGAGCCTCTCTCTCTCTCTCTCTCTTTCTCTCTCTCCATGCACCACTCACAGGAAATTGCCTCATACTTCAGCAGAGATGAGGTGAAACTGCACTGACACCAATGCATGTGTCACTTTCTGGGCTCCGAGCTGGTGCGGGAGCAGACTTGTGTCACACACAAATGCAGCATTGGGACGGGGAGGCATCGCCATGGAAACAGAGGTCTTCTGACGGAACACAGTGATGAAGGTTCTTGAGCTTTTGAAGGCTGAGAGTTCATGGCGTTTGCTGTTAATATATACGGTATATTCTTTATATTCAACAACACTGTGTCATTGTTGTGAGTAATGACTTGTGACTGATCGAAACATGAGTGAAGACATTTGTGAAAAGAGGTTCAGCTAACTTTTAACATTTCCAGTTAAAGCTGACGACACAGTAAACTAATTTCTCAGTCATTAGGGATGTTGCAGAGTTCACTCTGACATAAAGACAAATGAACACATCAAACTGGTGAGACTGACCATGTCTATGAGAGCGACGGTTTCAACAAATATGAACGACAAACCTGCTACTTCTGCTGTCTTCTTATGTCCTTTCCTGTGTCCCACCTCCTTTTTTTTTCCATTGGCGGATGTTTGGATTGGGGTCGCTATCAGTACACACCAACAGACTGCGT
Source organism: Aeoliscus strigatus (assembly GCA_901007665.1). Taxonomy (NCBI): domain Eukaryota; kingdom Metazoa; phylum Chordata; class Actinopteri; order Syngnathiformes; family Centriscidae; genus Aeoliscus; species Aeoliscus strigatus. The sequence continues at coordinate 387,921 of CAAKHB010007313.1, forward strand.
CCAGAGTCGACGACTTTACTCAAATGGAGCGACTGTGAATCGTGGGTAAAATATCTTACCTTGAGGTATTTAAAAAATTGGTTGTAATCAATGTTGTAATCAAAGTCAACTTGGAACAATTTGAAACTGCAGTAAAGGAGTTATGGATGAATGGATATAACGGCTGTACAGTATGTAAGGGATTTATTTTTGGGAGGTTCAGGATTACGTTTGACTTGTTACATTAAAAAAAGAGGTTGTGTGTTTTGACGTGTTGTTTTGTTTTTTTTTTTTATAAAATGTTGCTTTCAGCCCTCAATAACAGCACAGGTTTTAAAAAGCCAAGCAGTGTGTGTGCCTGTGAAAGAGAGAGAGGTGCCATTATTTTGTGATGATAAAATACATAAACTATACTTGTTTCAGGGTTGGGTGGGTAAATGTGTTGATGCCATTCATGCTCATACCACGCTGCACCCATCATTCTGAGTGCATGTCACAAGACAAATGTTTATTGCGCTTATAAAGCAGCCTTTGTTGTGATTGCGTGTGCTGTCTGCCTCTTTCTCCTTGTTTCTGCTGTCTTTTCATTTGGGGCTGCTGCTGGTGGTGGTGTGTGTGTGTGTGTGTGTGTGGAGGGGGGGGGGGGGGGGAGGG
>CAAKHB010007313.1:394526-407728 GCA_901007665.1 Aeoliscus strigatus
GTTCATAAGAGAACTGCATGTTTCCTTCCATTTTTTATCAGCATGTTAATTCTTCATTCTTCATTCTTCAAGCCCACCTTTTCATTGCTTTCCCAAGATACTGGAACTCAAGGTGTTTTCTGTGTGTGTGTGTGTGTGTGTGTGTATAGAGAGAGAGGTTCTCGGTTGGAACCAGTTGTGTGGCTGTGACCTCTCTATGACACTGCTTGTATTCCTCATGTCCTCATGTCGTGTATTTAATGTGGTTTCTTCACACATCCAAAACAAAACCAAAAAAAAAAAAAAAAAAAACATGCAGGTAATCGGGAATTCTAAACTCCACAGGTGTGATTGTTCACACTCAAACCGCTCAACTTCTTTCCCGGCAGTTAAATACGACATTTCCTCACGTTAGCATAGCATTGCGAGCCTCTTTTTAAAGACATTTCAGACAGCTGATGCCTTTGCTAAATCTTTGGTGTAGTCTGAACTTTACATGTTTTACAGTTGTCTGTAATCCCAAGGTTGCAGATTAGGGTGTGTATTTAAATGTATTAGAATCAGAAGAACTTTATTTATCCCTGAAGAAAACTGTTTGTGGTCGTGGTTCAAAGATTTACAATAATCAGGTCTTCAGCAGAGGACAGGTTTTATTCATTTGCCAGCGTATGACTCCACAGTGCCCAGTGGCATTAGTCATTTTTGTTTCTGTGCTGTATTTATTTGATCATGCCGAGACAAGATAAAGACGAACTAAGATAAAAGTTTGTGTGTGTGTGTGTGTGTGTGGTTACCTCTGTGATGAAAAGAACTCCTCCTTGCTCTGCCTTATTTATCAGAAGAAACGAAGTAATGCTGCTGATTGAGCTACACTAATTAGATTCCCTGTAGAGATAGGAGTTATTTTTTTAAATTCCGCAGTGCTTTTGAAATGCATTTCTATTTTTAGCTGACCCAATTTGTTTCATCCTTGGCAAATTGTGTGTTTATATGTATGCGACCATGTGTATGGAGATATTTCATATAAGACCATTTGTTAAAAAAGATTTCTTCTGTCTTATAACAGTTTGTATTATTTGTTGTCTCCTGGTGCTGCTGTAGCAGTACACACAGTATTGCTCATAATTAATATTATTCTATTATCTTTATATCTTTGTCAGAAAAGGATGTTCTATGTTGACTGCTGCACTGTTTTTAAAACAGGAAGAAGTATAAATATATTATTGGGGAAGAGCAGCGTACTTGTGACATTGGAGTTGACATTACAAGTTGTCTAGAATGTTTGGTCTGGACTGGACTAGAGGAGGACTAATAATACACTGGAAATACAAAGATTGAATACATATTCTGGATAATTATCACACCCACACGTCTGCAGCCACATAATATTCCACCAATATTACACCTCTTTTGACCGCAACTCCAGGAACGATAAAAAGCTTCAGGAGACATTAAGCCATAGGCCTGTGTGTGTGTGTGTGTGTGTGTGTGTGTGTGTGTGTGCACGCGATGGCATACAATAAAAGTCCTTTTCTTTAATTAACTGTTATGGGCAGTGAGGAGAAAACGCTGACACCCGACTCGTGCTGTACCATTGATTTTTATCACACATTCTGCCCATGTGGTGACACTGCACGTGTGGATGAGGTTTCTGTCTGAAAGAATCATTGGAGCAAAAACACCTGAGATAGTTTGTGCTTGTCAAATATAGCTGTGTGTGTGTGTGTGTGTGTGTGTGTGTGTGTGTGTGTGTGTGTGTGAGAGAGAGAGTTAATAGTTTCAGTACAGTTTTTTTTTTATTGTAGTTATTTTTAAAGGAACAGTTCAGAACATTTACGTGTAAATATGGAAGAGTAAGCGAAGGTAATTTCCATTTTCAGGCCCTGGACAGGTCAATGCCACACACACACACACACACACACACACACACACACACACACAGAGGAAACAGTACTGTTACCATAGGCATCATTTCGGTGGGAACAGCGATAGTGGAGTCAGTGCAAGTCATTGCATAGTTACATTCTTGCACTGGTGCTAACAAGGATCGTGTTAGTAATGGCGAGTTGTAGGTGCAGTTGTGGAATCCAGGTCTTTTTCATATTTCAAATGGAATGCCCTCCTAACCAGGGAAATCTGTCCCAAGGGTTCCAAATTCAACATGGCATCCGTTGCACAGTATTATCTGTCGCACTATTACCACCCATGTGTCTTGTAACAAAAGCACCGCAAAAGAAAGCGCTTACATGCACAGTACATGCTGGAGAATTATGAATTATATAATTAGGTGGAGCCAGGGAGAAACGGGATGGATGGTGGATGGCTCTGATGAGATGGAGGGGATGCATGAGGCAATTTAAGGTGGGCTGAAGTGATACCATGAATGTTCCGGTACTTGTCATAGACATTGTGAACAATGCGAATGGGGTAAACAGCAACACTCCATGTAAATCTGCAACTGTCCTCTCGTAAAGCCAGACTAAAAAAAAGCATCTGTCACTGAAATATATTGTCACCATCTGTGCACATATGTTCATATAATTAGGAACGCATCAATATTTGATGAAGGAGATGTTAGGACCCTGTAGTATTTGTGTCTGAGCCATGGGATTATGTTAACAATGTTCACACAAACTCATCTATGATTCATTTCTTGCCAGTACCCAAGCCACCAGCGTGTTTTACAGCTTTCTTGAGTCTGTCCCTGGGAGATAGCCGCTGGAAAAATAGAAGCTTAGTTACAGCCCGAGAGAGATTAGACCGTTTTCCACTGCAGAACCCATCATTGCTGTTTTAGACCAGACTCCACCGTTAGCGAGAGCTCTCCTGGAGAACTTTTGGAGGTTTCTGCTGCTGCAGTGAGAAACTGTAGGTTGGGCTAACTGACCGTACAATTTTGCAGGACAGCCTCTAATGCCACTTCCAAGTGCGGCAAAACTACGATGACATAGAGGTAGGAGAAGGAAAGTGATGGGTGGGGGGGTGGGGGGGAGGTTGCATTTGGCTTATCTGAAGCAATTACGTCAACTTGTAATCCAGAACCCTCTGACAGCAGAAAGGCTGAAGCAGCTGATTAGTGGGCTGGTGTGCAAATGTGTTTGCAGCCTGCAACCAAAAAGAAAAGAAGGAAACAATAAGACGACAGACACATTTTGAAGCTGTAGCCCTGTCATACTCCCTATTCTTTCAGACCCTCCCTCCCTCCTTACAGACCTCTTTAATGCTAATTTATGCAGCATGGCAGGCACAGAACCAACAGGGAGGGGTCCTCTCCGGTGATTACCAGCAGTGTGAGCGAGGGGGGATACGAGGGGGTGGTGGTGAGCGGCTGGGGCAAGGTTGACCTGGACAGACACCTCATTTAATTTAATACATTGGAGCATGCAGCAGCGGGGGCGGCGAGGCGAGGGAGGGAGGGAGGGAGGGAGGGAGGGAGAGAGATAATCAAGAGGCTGGGCTCTTATAAATGTGCTCTGAGATGACAGACGAGATTGGATTTGGAAACGAAGAGCAAAGAAGAGCAAAGCCAAGCGGAACACAATTGATTGATTCCATTCAAGTGATCGCAACCCGCTGATGAAGAATGAGTTTTATTTTTTCCTGGGTGATGATCTGATGAGGTTTTTTTTTTTCTTTTTTTAATTCAACCTCAGTCTTTTCATTGCCTTTTCCTTATACAGCAAACTGCCCTCTGTGCAGTTGCTGAGATAAATAGTCATATCTCATAAATTTCTGTTTCGCAGCAGACATCACACTCACACAGTGGCTATCTGCCCGACCCTTTTAATAAAGCATCTACAGATAGAAATCCAACATAACCAATAGATCACAGCACATAAGTCAAGAAAACTGTATATTCTACACCATCAAAGTACCATTCAGGTCAGTTTTGACCCAAGAATTCTGTCAAAGGACACGTCTGTACCAATTTCGACCCATTCAGAGCGTACAAATAATCTTTTGTGCATTTGATGGCTCGTTAATGATTTAATGACGTTTCAGTGGCCAGGGATAGTGTTATATTTAGGTTTTACACTTACTTGTTTTGGAGAACTTCTTTGAACACATCAAATGTCCAAACAGATAATTATGATCCAATGAAAATAATGTGGCTGATTACATTCATTCATCATCTTCCAATTGTTCTGGGTCAGGGTCGTGGTCGTGCTGGAGTTGAGCCCAGGTGTCAGTTTCATTTCAAAGTCACCAGCTCATCCCAGGGCCACTGGAAGGGCAGACAACTATTCACACTTACAGGCAATTTAGAGTGACCAATTAACCTCAGCAATCTTTTGGAGATGGGAGGAAGACGGAAAACCTGGAGTAAACCCACACAGATACAGGGAGAGCATGAAAACTCCTCACAAAAAGAGCCCAAGCCAGGAATCGAACCAGACACCTTATTGCTATGAGGCAACCATCGCACCACCATGTTGCCCTGGCTGATTACAACACATAATGAAAGAAATGACTCGGCATGTAACACATTGTGTGTCTTGTTGTGTTACTCTGGGTGTTTTTGTAATATCAGTAACAGCGTTTGCAGATGGGAAACAGCTGCAGACGCTCTTTGCTCACTGACAAAAGACACAAGTCTTTAAGGTAAAGTGATACCTGATGAATTCTGTCTTCTCCACCCTTCTCAACTGAATAACTCCATCCCGGGGCTAATGCACCTCGCAAGACGTCAGCTGAGCGTGAAACGCCACCCGCATATCCCTCCACCCACTGTGACGAATGGCAGGAAATCAGATCTTTGCCATGACAGGGAGATTATGAGATTCCTCCGTCTACATGGTTCAGCACAGCCTCTTACTCTTAATCAGTAAATGTGATTAATGCAAACAAACTAAGCATTATTACATTAGTCAAAGGGACATGGAGTCTTCTGTTGCTGATTATCTTTTCTTTTTAATAAAATGCTTTTTGAAATTAACATTGCGCCCACTAATTCGATTTACCATTGCCCCAAGAAATACCAGGCAGGTCTCATTTGGCTCCAGTTTAACATCCTTTTAGTGCCCCGGGATCAAATGTTAGCGTGAGGCAAACATTTTAGTTCTTCTGCAAAGTTCACGGAAGCTGATTGAGTTAGTTGGCTGCAGTATATGTGCATTATGGTGGAATGGATGAAGTCACTTCAGAGAGAGATGAGACACAGGAAATTGGCCAGTAAATGGTAAAAGCAAACAATGTAGAAGCTGATAAATAGTGACGCTGTTAGAAATTAGAATAAGAAATGTCATAGTGAGATGAATATTGAAAGATTCACCTCAGTGGTGGCTCACGGTATCAGTGGTCATTGTGTTGGTTCTGGAGCTGCTGTGTGCTTCAAAGCAAGGAGGGTTAGCATTCACATTGAAAGGGAATGCACGTCAGCATGTGCACACACACGCGCATGCACGCACACACGCACGCACGTGCGCGCGTGTGTAATTGGCAGCGGGTGCTGCATTGTTGTTCAAAATAATCCTGTCAGCATAATCCGCCTATGTGAAGCTCATTAATTGCGTTTAAGATCCGATGCGATCCAGCTGACTCAGGCTGTGCTTTAGAGCTTTCCTCAGCTTTTGCAGCACAAAGCTTGTGCCACCTCATCTGCGATAGGGTTCAGCATGGAGAATTTTCAGATTTTAATTTGAATACATACTACTTTTAATTCCTTTGACTCACAGGGTTGTGTGTACAAATTCATTTATGACTTTCTGTATTCAGCTTTTAACCAAATCAAAACAGTTGAACAGTAAAACATTGCTCGTTTGCATGTTTTTGCTAACAGACAATATTAAAGTCAATTTCTCATAGAATGGGTACACTTTATATGAGTGGTGTTTCACTCACTGCTCAAACTGGATGCTGCAGTTGTTGCCATGATGTAAATCAGACCACTGAATTTTGCTGACTCAGCGAATCACCTCCATCCCTTCCTGTCAGCTGACAGCCCAGACCACAGCTGTTTATTCTGGAAATGAGATGTATAATAATAATAATAATAATAATAATGCCTCTTTTGCGACACACATCCAGTTTGACACATACTGGAAGCATCAAAAATAGGAGTACAGCGCATGTCCTGGTGCTGATGTTGTTCTTCACCAGAGGGTGAAGAGCTCTTGAGCCTCGCTGTCTGCAGTCAGCTGCTAAAGTAAAATAAAGACAAGATTTCATGAAACATATACTGTAGAAAGTATGAAAATCAGAACTATTGCAAAAATATAGCAAATATAAAAATAAAATAAAGATATACACTGTAAAAGACTGTCATCTTCAGATTTTTGTAAATTTCAAGTTTGTAAGATATGCTCTGATGAAAAACAACACACTAGCAAAAGTTATTACCATTACATTTTCTCTGCTGATGAAAAATCACAGTTTGAGCAGGTTACCTGAAGAAATGAACATAATCCAGGACCGGGCTGCATCTGGTATGAGGAGATGAAACTGAAGCCTCCTTCGTGGGAACTCTGAGAATAAACATTTCAGTGAAGCAGGAGACATCTTGAGTCCAGCCGATGGAAATATTTGTATATTCATAAATTCATGGTCACCAGCCAGTTTCTTTACAGAGAAAGCACATGAATTTGGAAGCAAATCAAGCAGCTCTTGTCCTCACAGCCTCGGAATCACTCTCCATTTTTTTTTTTTTCCAGAATGAAACTTTAGAAAATCCATTTAGGGCGGCCTCTGCAGCTTTGGCTATCAGGGGTCACCTCCACACTTGTTTAATAGCTGCTCAGAGTACCTCAGCGAGTGTGTTTTTGCCCTGACTGGCCATAAATACTCATGGACTGGGTTCAGCACATCTAAGGGAAGCCCGCTTTGTAAAGGAATATAAGGCACAAAACAGAAATGCTGGATGCTTTGATAGAAAACCATCTGACATTCTCGGAAGTCCAAGACACACTGGATTGTAAATAGAAGACAATGCAAAAATAAAACTTTATTGTTATTGCAGCACACAAAATGGTGCAATCCACACAAGTGTCCAGTGCAACCAACTGAGGTTAGATTGTGCACACAGGGGCCAGTTGGTGGCGCTGTGGGTGCAGATCTCGGTGGTCGTGGCATGTTATTGAAAGCTCAGATCTTTGTGGACCAATGGCAATTTGAATAAATTGAAGCCCCATGATTTAGACAATGTATAGTATGTTCACATTTACTCCTACATGAGGCACCCCTATAACAATGCCACAACTCAGCAAGAAAACTCAGAATGATGCAAATACCCAGGTACACAAGTTAAAAAGCTCTCAGACAAAAGCTCATTTGTTTGCATGGAGGCAACTGAAAAATGGCTTCCTCACAAATGCCACTCATCACATTAGAATTTGGTTTATTTACTGAAAGATGATAGATTGGAGCTGCCTCTGGCAAGGTGACAGGGATGTTCCCTGACAAGTGTTTTCTGTGCTGGTCTGCTCTTTGCTATGTGAACCGAGTATTTACAAATGCACTAATGAGGGCTGCCCACCCCCAGTGTACCTGTAATGTCATATCATTCTGCAAAGTGCTAATGAAACGCTGATGAATGGTGGAAATGTTGATGACAAACAAGCAGAATCCCTGACACCTGGGCTTTTATGCTTTACACAGTCTGATTTTGTGCTTATTGTGTGTCGACCATTATCCACCAAGTTTCATATAATTCTGGTCTTTCAATCATTCAATCAAATCATTCTCTTTTTTGTGCTACTTCTTTTTTCTGGCTGGTGGCAGAAGGGAACTTGCCATGCATTTCACGATGAACACAGAGTTCAGCTGTTGCTATGGTGGTTGCTAGGGACTTAGCCGAGAGTGACGTGGCGGGTCCAAATAAGGTGTCCCTCTGATGCAGAGGCAAAGGAAGCTGTTAAGAATGAGCAATGAGCAGTGGTTTATTTTATGCAGTCCTTTCTTTTTTATTATTATTATCATGTCTCTCTTTTGAAATATAAGAACCGATTGTCAAAGCACATGAAAGGTTGAATTAATAAAAGGCAAAAACAGCAACAAAAGGGGAAAACATTGCTTTTCCACTTCATTTTCTCATTTTGGATGTATGGATTGAACGTCGAAGGAAATAATCATTTTGTCCTTCAGGATTAGTGAAACTCTAACGTAGCTCCCCAGATCACCTCCACATTTCCATCTGCACGTTATCAAGTGATTTTACCCTGAGATTTTAGTCATTAGCTCACAGCCATGATTGTTTTAGACGCCTTTACTTTTTATTTATGTATTTATTTTGCTGTGACACCCAGGAGACATCTGTTTTCCAGCTCCTGTTTCAGTGAGCTGTGCCTTCATGAGGGCACCCACAGTGACCATCTATAATTCTTTCACCGCAGTGTTTGCCATAAGCATCTCACCTGTGAACGGTATCAATTCCTGCTTCTTTCTGTCCATGTAATCCAGTCAGAGGCTGCCATTAACTCTGAAAAAAGTGTTCAGATATAAAGATGCCTTTTGCGCTGCTGTTGATGTAGGCCCTCATCTCAGGTGGTAGTGCACGTTCTAAGCATCATTTCTCATAGTGGGAATCAGTACTTGATTTATCGTGCGGGGGAAATTCCTCAAGGACAGTTCCATACCACAGTGAACATTTCTGGAGAGGTGAGTGGGAACAGTGTTGATGTGATGCGGATGCATAAATCATGCTGTTGCTGCACCCTGTTTTTATGATGATTTTGGTGTTTTATGATGATTTGGTGTTCAATGGTCATAAGAATGTATTCACAGTAAAGAAAGGTCTTTGGGTCCAAATCACTCACCAGCACAAAATAGTCTCTTTTTCTTAAAAAAAAACACACACACACACACACACACACACACACACCATTTTTTGCTGTTGTTTGTTGTTGTGTCAGGTTCAAAGAGGTATGAAATCACAAAGAAATTCAAAATGAACCAAACACCAAAATGACAAAAATGTTTAAAAAAACAAAACAAAACACTCACCTATGTTGGACACCTTATGTTGTCCATAAGTATGTCTGGTTTGTTGTATGGGGCACCAGTCCGACTGTCCTTGATATAAAAAGATACTCTCATGTGACCTGACATCTGATATGTGAGTATCTGCAAATCTCAGGCCACTCTGACACTTATTCCTGACATCCTTGCATCCTGTAGGCAGCAGCAGACTTAACTTAACTTTCTGAGTGGAAATTTCTGGAAGTGTGTATTGTTCAAGAATGAAAAGACGTCACATACGGGCAGTTTGTACATGAACAGAGCGTACAGAGTCTGAGGAGGCTGAACAGGATGACCACTGTGGTTATGAACACATCAAAGACGGTCGTTTGAATTGTCATTTGATTGGTCGTAGAACTACTTCGACATGCGCCTGTCGGTGCCGCTCCTTGAGTTGAAGGTCGACCACTCACTGACAGAACCTATGTTTGCTACATGTGGCTCTGGATCTCCGGGCTACTGTCTGTCGGATGTCATTTCCTTATGGACTTGAAATGTACATGACATTTGAATTTGTTAAATGCTCCACAATTCGTCTCGTCAGTGGGCCTGACGACATCCTTTTGTGCTGCTTGTCTCTGTCCACTGTCCACACACACCCACACAGACACACACGCAGGCTAGTTAGCCTTCAGAAAAGAGCCTAAAGATCAATAACGTTCGTCGTCTGCCTAATTGCTCATTGGTCAGCAATGGCGCCAGACCACATGTAAGTGCACGTTCCCCAGAGTGATCGACTTTGGCTCTGTTTCCACCACTTTCCACGTGGGGCTGGTCTCAGCGTTTGCCGCTCTCTTTTTCCTGTCCTCGCCCCTGTTCACTCCTGCTCGCGATGGAGACAAACGGATTCTCCTCGGCTTCTCCACAATGATCGTAGTGGGACGAGACTCAACAGGACGTGCCGCTCTCTCTCTCTCTCTCCCTCTCTCCCTCTCTCTCTCTCTCTCTCTCTCTCGACAGGCCCGTGACTCTCAGGCTCCTCAGGTAAATATCCGGGTTTAATGACGAGCGGGAACATTAGCCTCATTCGTAATTTTACTGGGCACGGAGAAATTAGCCGGTCTCGTTTGTGGTTTTCCGAGCGGCTTATTATGATCCAATCCAGACGTACTTTATGAGTCAGTATGGAGGGGGCAGTATTGATTACGCTCGTTGAGAATTATGTCAATAGATAAAAATGTGTGTGCGCATATATATTAGCCAATATTGCACTCAGGTGCTAATGTATGAAATGCTGCAGAATAAATTTGAAATACGCGTCTATCAGCACCCAACTTGTGTCGCCTCGACATGAGTCATTTAAGATGATAATTGGGATAGCATGTTTGCCTTTTTTGATGAGAAACAATATAGCATTAGCTCTCCTCAGCCTAGATTTAAACATGTATTGATCAGCGTGAGGCTGAGGGGCTGAAATCAAACAGCAGCACTGCCTGCACACTCTTGCATATAGTTATCCCTTTGTGATTGACATATTTGAAAGAAATCTCTCCAAACCTGTGGTATAAACCATGCTATGATGATACATATTAATCTCATTTGTGTGTTCCCGTCCTCGTTTTTTTTCTTTTGTGCTAATGTCAGGATTTAAATGAAGTATTGATCAGTTTAGGAGGGGAGAACAGAGAGAGAGGGAGTGATTGTGAGGCAAAGACAGCAAGACCAGGGTTATCGGTGTGGATCGCACACAGACACAGAGCGGTAACGGATGAGAAACGTTTAGGCTATTCTTTGAAATAGATTTTTGCATAATCTTTATTTTTTTTAAATTCAGGAATATCCGCCCGGCTCTTTTAATTGACTTATTCTAAGAAGCGAAAATGGACACAGAAAATGGCGTTACTGGGCAGAAATGGAAAGAGATGTCAATTTTTGATTTTTTTGGGCTTTGACGGAATATTTGCCAGCTCGTAAGATGATGCTTAAAATCTTTTTTCATTTGTTTGTTTGTTTTTTATTCTGGTTTCTGGGTCTCCATCTTGTGTTGTGATCATTTCGTCTGCAACAACGTCTGAACGTTAACGTTCGTCTGCTGCAGCCTCGGGCGCGCTGGACTCAGACCTCTAAGTGAACCAGAACTGTTTGTCTTCCTCTCACTGTCGTCTCTTCATTTTTCTCCTCCTCCCATCTGCCTCCTCCCCACCCCCCACCCCACATCCCTTCCTCTTCTGATTTAGCAAGCTTGTAGTAATTAGTGGGCTCTTATGACTGTTGACACCCTGACTGGGCCGGCCACTGTAAGTCATGTCTGTCGTCGACTTCAGCTTCGCTAGTGATGATCTGAGGACACTGTTACACATTCATATTGTGTTTTCTTCATTTGTTTGAGTTGGAGTCTTTGCCTTAGTTAGTCCAAGTTGGTATGGATTTTTGTGTATCCCTGTAAATGTCTTTTTATTGTATTTAAAAGTGACAGTTTACAGCTCAAACATAAATGTCACCATTTGATGCACAGTACAAAACAGCAGATTGTAGCTTCAGGCCCGTCCTTGATGAACCAGAGTCTCCGTAGCAGGTTAGCAAAGCTCATTGCATCTTAGCCGAAGCTACAGTGAGTGAACAGGTTGCCTGTGCAAAGAGGAGAGGCTCTGTGTACTGGATTGATTTTTCTCCTCCTCTCGCTGCCCTGCCTCCTTTTGTGGTTCAATAGCTGGATCTCTCAGTCACAGCCTGAACTGCAGGAGAGCTGACTGGATCTCCCGAGGAGTCGAATGCAGCAGCACCAAAAGCAGCTTCAGAGCCGCAGCAGCAGGTCCAGGAACTCCATAGTCAGGTACAGTGCCCACTGCTAAGCCCAGGTTCTGTCCAGCAGGCCTCAGACTTCCACCCATCATACTTCATGTTCCTATCTGTGTCAATGTGTTTTCAGCAGAGCACATTTGCAGTATTTCCATCCCACTGTTACTTCATATTGATTGAAAGTGGTTTGACAAGAGCCATGCGACCTCAGTTAATGCGGCTGTGGAAGTCACATACAGTCACACTGTGCCTGTGTTGATAAAGGACAGCTGATTTGAGAAAAAAAAAAAAAAAAAAACAAAGATGTGATGGTCATTCACTTGCAGTCTTACTCATTCTCTTACACATGCACAACTTACACACAAACACATTACAAATTACAGTTTGTGGACTTGTGGTATTCTTGAGAAACAGCATTTTTTTTCTTTTTTACCACGAGTGGCGCTGTAGAGCATAGTCTGGCCATCCAACACACTGACATGCACCGAGCATGACCGAAGGTACATGACAGAACATCATCCTGCAATTTTATAAAACTACTCTGGTAGCCAAAAAAATAGCAATGACACTTATTCTGTACATCATGTTTGTACTGTGTGCTCAGGACTGTGAGCTCATCTTATCTTTTCTTGTATACCATACTACTGCTGTTATACTTTCATTGCACTACATTATGTCATAGGTCCTGGACCATATTGTGCCATTTTTCTTCAACATTTTGGGAATGTTGTTTTGATTCTGTGTACGTCAGAACGGCAGGAAAGTTCCAGTCCCTGGTGTGGCCCCATCTGTCTGCCACATGTTTCATGTATTTGCATTTGAGGTTTAATGTATGCTTGTTGTGTCATTCACGTCTGGCAGTAATGGATGATATGTCCTCCTCGCAGAGTACATCTACAGTCTGATAAAAGCACCTATAGGTGGAGCACAGATGTGAAAGACTTGCAGACTCAGCTGGTGCAGATGTGCATTAGGATCCATCACAGGAGAGAAAAAGAACACCAGGTATGACAGCACACCTGATACCATTCCTATATTCAAAGTACTTGCATTGACATTCACGGATCAAACATACTTTTGCAGCATCTTTACTCCAACTAATCAGCAGCTACCTGAACTACCCAACTTCTTCTCTGTCACTTGTCTTCTCTATTGTCATCTTCTGTCACAGGAAGGTTTGGGAAGTGGACATTTGATTTCAGGAATAGATGCATGCAAGACTACTGCAGTATATGCATGCCAACTGTAGTATATGCATGTGGGCAGATGTGATTCGATTGTCTCTCCCTTCTCTCGTACTCTGTCACCTTTGTTGACTTTGTCTTCCTCCTTGCACAATGCTGTGCTCTCTGCTTTAATGACGCATATATCCTATCTCCATTCGCTGCCTAATCCCTGCAGCGCTAGCTCAGGAACAGATTACTGCTCCCACACACCAGAGGACAGAGAAGCAATGCGGGATGGGAGCTGGAGGGTAGAAATAGATGCCTTAATGATACAATGTGTGTGTGTGTGTGTGTGTGGAGGATGGG
>CAAKHB010007313.1:409711-427721 GCA_901007665.1 Aeoliscus strigatus
CTCTGTTTAAGAATACTGCAGACCCCCCCCCCCCCCTTTTTTTTCTTTTTTTTTCAGAGAGTGCATTAAAATTAAATTCTCTCCTGTTGTTGTGAAAAGAGGCACACGTAAAAAATAATTGGCTGTAGGAGAGAACAAAGGGCTGGCTCCTCTCTCCTCCCTACACACCCCAGCCAGGCATTAATACCAAGCCTGCTGCATTGTTCCGCTGTCTGCAGCCATCCCCCTAGCCAGACACTCAGCTCTGGAGAAGTCACTTTTAATGTCTGATAATCAAGGTGAATTTTCAAAAAGCTGCCATTTTCAAATGATGGTGTATATATTATGTGAAGATGGGAATTCAGGAGCAGAGGAGCTTCACTGTGGCGAGAGAGAAAGATCGAGAGAGAGTGTGAGAGAGAGAGAGCACTGGCCTTGCAAAGTGAAAGAGAGACACCAAACGGCCACAGACGGGACTGCAGGGGGAGGGGGGCTGCCGCTCTCATCACAATTCTGTGAAAGACAGAAAACAGTTGGGGCATTTGCTGTCCTTGCTGAATTTTGGTCGATATTATATACTTTGTCTGTGGTAAACATTTTTTTTGTAACTAGCACCTCAGTCCACTTCCAGTGCAGCATCTGCATGTGCTTCCTGTGGCTTTCCAGCATCGGCACAGATGTTGCCTGCTGTTTCCCCTTGCTGAAGGGAGCTCTTGTGTAGTGTTATCAGGGAATCAAGCAGCCAGCAGCTGAGCGGTGGAGCTCCATTTCCCTGCCACAAGGCACAGACTCATCTTCCTCTCACTCCAGCCACCCCCACCCCCAGGTATGATTATTTCTCCTCTGCTCCAGCACACCATTATATTCCAGGTCTGCAGCTTCCCCTCTCTGCTGTCATTTTTCATGGCCGTTTTTTGTTATTTTTGCCCATGTACTGCACTGCACATTTGCTCAGAGTTGCAATAAGGATGTGAGTATATGCATTGTGCAGGATATAATAAGTACATATTTATTTTCTTTGAGGAAGAAAGGCCGACTCTGACCATGAATCTTAACACAACCCATTCACAATGGCCTCCAAGGCTTTTTGCTCACCAGGAAACCCAAATTATAAATCCCAAGCAGACGGGTGTTTGTTAGTTGTTGTATCATTCTACGTGGTATTTTCTAGACAAACCACCAATATACAGTATATGATACAGTATTTGCAGTGATTGAGTGATCAGGTAAGTGTATGTCTCCCCCGGCTGTTGTTTGTATCCACATATCTTGTAACTGATCTTTTCTGTGGCTCCCCCCTCTGTCTTAACCCCCAGTACTCTAAATGCAAATACACAACACACACGCGAGGCAGTGACATTAAACTCAGTGCAGAACATGTATCCCAGTGAAAACAGTGGGATTTAAATGGACACCATGCCAGGAGAAGGACAGTTGACATGTCTCCCGCAGTGTCATGGAATAGATTCACAGAACAAAAGGAGAAAGTCAATCCTTTCAAATACACCTGATTTTTTTTTTTTTTTTGGTGACATTAGAATTTATTGCCAGCTCATTGCTGGTGAGTTATGAAACAGTGTGCGACAAAAAGACACCAACAAAGAAATTAGTAGAAAATAAAACAAACACAGACACACTTTTATGTAGTTCTGCACACTTCAGCAGGACCTACGCGGTTATATGTTAATGAATCAGCTCTAGTAAACAATGTAGCTGGATGAGTTCATTAGTTGATAATATATCAAACTGAACAGTGCATGCGTAGCGCCTGATACCTGCAGCTTTGTCTCTCACTGTTACAAACATTGCCTAATATCATGGCGAACAAATCGTCGTTTATTTGTTCCAAACATTAGCACTGCAGTAGTAATGGTAGTAGTAGTAGTGGTTGTAGTAGTACGGTAGCTCTTGTTGTTCAGTGAGGAGGTTGGAGGGCACACTTTAAAAGTGTTGATCTGAGCTGTGGCTCACAGCAAAAAAAACAAGGTGGTGAAAAGGGCCACAGGCGCTCTGATGCAAGGCTGGGGGATCTGGGGGTGGAGAGAAAGAGAGAGGGAGGGAGAAAGCGAGGGAGGGAGGGAGGGATAGACAGAGTGGTAGAACAGGACTGGCTCAGTGCCAGTCTGGGCGCCCACGAGGAGGCAGTACTGACACAGTTGCACAGTAACATGTGTGTGTGTGTGTGTGTGTGTGTGTGTGTGTGTCTGTGGGGGCTAGTGTGCTTCCATGCCTGACGTCGGTGCTTGTATGTGTATGTCACTTCCGCAGAAGTTTTGTTTGGCCAGGTTATGATACAGCAAATATGTGATATGTGTATGTGTGTGTGTGTATGTGTATGTGTGTGTGTGTATGTGTGTGTGTGTGTGTGCGATGAGAAGATTTCCTTTTGCTGCTAAAAGTTGCTGTCAAACTTATGTATCGTCACTGACTGAGGAGTTGATGAAACAATTGGCCCAGTTATTTAATCAGGCGTCTGTTGCATCATTTAATCATGCACTTGATTGTTGCTGCTTTGTTTCTTTATGCCTCGCCTGAGTAAATACTTTCTCCATCGTATGCAAATGTTATCTTTCTGCTTTGTATGCATTTACATATTGTTTGCCTTTTCTACATACTGTATTCTCTCTCTCTCTCTCTCTCTCTCTCTCTCTCTCTCGTTCTCACTCTCTCTCTGTTCTCCTCTTTGTATCCTTAAAATATTCTGCACACCCCTCAGCAGTTCCGCATGGCAGACAGCCCTAATATAATCTGTGCGTCTGAATTCTAATTTATACCGTCAGGATAAAATAAATAGTCTGCAGTTAATTATGGGAAGCCAGCTCGTGGCTTTGCCCCGGTGATTTATGAAGTGCACGTCGGCATTCTGCAATGCATTTTTCTTAATTTATTTTTAATCTGTCTTTCAATTAATTTTACTCCAAATGTCTTAATGATGGCACAGGGCCGTGTTAATGAGTCCGGTGAGGTGAAACGAAAATGCAGTCACTCCGTTGTGGTGAAGGACGTGGAGGTGAGGGGGGGGTCATGCTCATAGGCCAGTCTGTACACCACCAAAAGAGACAGGAAAGTTTTACTTCACTTTTATTTGACATATTTTATGCTTCATGCAGCTTGTCAGCTCTCGTTCTGCACCCATGTCTCCAATAATTCTGACTGTGTATGATTTTCTCAAACATTAAGCCCATGAATTAAAGTTTGCCGTGAAGCTGTTTTTGGGACTTCCGGTTGTATAATATCAGACACAAAATGTGATTTACCTGGAAAAAATGGCCCGCAGTCTGATGCAGTGGGAGGAGGAAGTTAAAAGCTCGTAAACACCCACAAAACAACAATGTTTTAAAAGTAATTTGAGTAAAAAGATTCACCAGTTCACCAGTGAGTCTTCAACTGAATCGAGTCCCCGATCCAACCAAATCACGCAAGTGAATTCAGTCCTCAATCAAATCAAGTCTACCCGACTATTAGGTGTGAAAACGACCATAGTGACCAGTTGAGCTCCTAGATTTAATACCGGTGGATTCACATTTACATCCCTGCTTGTCGTTCTCCAGCAGAGAGGGGAAAAAAACTCTGACTCCCAGATGTAGGGAAAAAGCGCCTCACATGATTGGAAGCATTTCATCCATCGTTTCACCCTCCTCTCAAATTAGACCAATCTCTCCACCGTATTTGTTATGCACCATAGTTTTCTGCCAATTAGCAAGGAGCAGTGGTTATTTCAGTGCTGGGGGTGGGGGCGGGGCAGAAAGGCTCTGAGTAGCTGCTGTGGTGGTGGTCAGCTACCAGACAGCTCCCATCAGCTTACCCCATTAGGGCCATCCGCTCACAGCTCTCTGCATCAGGATGCCCTCATTTACCGCCTCCACATCCAGCCATTTATCTCTCTCTCTCTCTCTCTTTTTAATTTTCCTCTCAAAAACAGATCCCACATTAAGCAGCCAAGCATGGCTGGCTGCAATGCGTCTCTCCTGAAAAGAGCAAAGGAATGATTTAATTTCTCCTCCTTTCTGTCTCTGTGGCCTCCTCTCCCTGCTCGTGCACAGATCATTACACACAGAGGCCTCATTTTCATCTCCCTGTGAGGGCACAAGCAGGGCTTTAACTCGTCAGCCACACCACAGCCATCGCTGACGATCAATACCTGCGGTCAGGGCGGAGCACGCAGTGCTTCCCAAATAGGCCCCGAAGGTCCAACTATAAAACACCGTAGAGGCGATGCGCACCACGCCATAAGTCTCCACTTCATTCCGATGGAGGAGAGAGAGAGAGAGCCTGGGGTGGCTCGCTTGCCCATTGAGCAGGGGGCAATGATGATTAAGAGGTCATGACACTGTTCAGGGCAGGAGTTTGTTTGGAAAGAGGAAGTTCTTTGTGTGAGTGTGTGAGTGTGTGAGTTGAGTGATGCGGTTCTGCATGCGGTTTATTGTGTACTGTGGGGGGAAATTGATATCTTTTCCCAGTGATACCTGTCTTGAGGATATTGTGTTATATGAGGACCTTATGAGGACCTTTATGAGGTTTACGAGGACCCTGGGTTAAAGGGACACTTCAACCTAAATGTCTGTTTGATGTTTTGAGCACTGGATGCTCTAAGAAGTGTGTGTCTAGCTTCTGATTGTTTTGCTTTCCGCCACTCCTGGTGTTTATCATAAAGTCTGATACGAGACCTTTTCCCCTGAGCATTTTCACAGATTGTCTCAGCGCTCTGTGACATCTGTTCCTTCTTCTTGCAACAGAATGAAATATAAAGTACAATAAAAAGTACAATAAAAAGTAAAGTCCTCTTGAACTTTATTTCACTGGACACAGATCTTCATTGGTTTCACTGATTTATTTATCACATTATTATTTTTTGTTAGTCGGGAAGAAAAAAATTGCGTGATGTGATGTGCTGTGGTCACATGAACTGGTTTGTATGATATCAACAGTGTTGCCGTTTTGTGTTTTATTAGTTGTCAGTTACATTACTGATAAACATAACGTGCAGTTTCACTTAAAACATATTAAAAATTACAGTTGAATTACACCTGAACAATTTCTGTCAAAAACATTCAGTACTGAGTTTTAAGTTTTATTCCTAGTTACCCATATACAGTACCTATTGTTCTTGCGAGTACCTTTTGTAGGTCTGTGTGACTGAGACGGTCCTGAAGTACCTGTCAAGTCGTCTGTAAGCCAGCGGCTGCAGAGGTGGTTTAATTCAAACAGTGGGCTACACGCGACAAAACGCTGCTGATGAGATTCCACTCATCTGGTACATAAATGAAACTGGGATAAGCTCAGAGAAATGAGTGAGTTCTGTTTTTTTTTTCTATATGAATAGATGCTTGCTGCTTCGTCTCTGGATTCCAGGACTGGAGTCGGTGATACATAGACCAAACGAGGGGTTTTGCCTGGAGCCCAACAGATTAAAAAAAAAAAAATGTTTCTCATCTTGCGTCGCCTCGAGCTGGCCTGATCCCTACATTAACCAAACAGATAGCCAACAACTTTAATTACCTTTGCATCCAGTCGCTCTCCCCATCCACCATTTCCCACTTTGCTTGTGCAAATGAAAGGAAGAGTGGGATAGAAGGAAGAGAAGCATAATTACTTATTTTACTGGAGTGCGGCAGAATGCCTTTTGCCAAATGACTCTAATTCCAAATGGTTAACAAGATTTTTCTTTTTAATAGAGCCAAACCCGTGTGACAGCAAATTGCTTTCTTATTTCCAGCCTTAATGGCTTTTCATACTTTGCGCCACCAGTAAGCAGTACACTCGGAAATTAATATCGCGCACTGTGTTGTGATGCAAATAGTGAGAGTGAGCGAGATGGGAGAGTTGCACCTTCATGCAGAAACCTCTGATTAGATCCATAATTGCTCTAGTGGAACTATTTTTCTCTTTTCAGCTGATTAATTTACTCGTATGATTTCTGTTCTTCGGGTGGCACATATGTGTTGCTGCATGTTGCATTTCACTTTTGAACAATATTTAATCAGTTACACTGAAAGATAAATCTGCTCCCAGTAAGACTAATGTGCATAAAGTATGGTACACGCTGATTTTCTCACCACTGTTTACACAAAAAAGTATGTGCATTTTGTGTATTGTTGGCAGAATGACTTTCACAATCATCTGTTGAAGCAGGGAAAGTCACTCTCATATAAGCGTGACTAGCAAAGTCATATTTCTCTTGAAAGTGTGGTGGCACTGGTGCTGACAATATACTTTTATGTTCATTGATGCTTTTATTTTGAAAAGAGAGGAAGTTGCGTGAACAGGGTCATTGCTGGTGGTAACACAGAGGTGTAACAGCAGACCCACCTGTTCAATGGCAGAAGATGGTTGCAGACCATCCGTTCTGCTGCGGGCTGGCGATGGGTACCCACGTGGTGTGTGTGATGCTCTGTGGCTGTGACACAAACACATGCTGATAGATGGTTTTGAAGCATGTTTTTAGAACGGTAGCTTCCATTGCTATGCTAACAAAACCAGGAAGAGAAACGCCGGCGTGCATATTCATTCTATTCTAGTTTGTTGTCTCGTTGCTGTGGAAACCACCATGAGGTGTCAGCTCAGTGCCTCAGTGTCAACTGCTCTATTGCAAGGTGACGCAGGACCATTCTCATTGGGTGAACATAGTTCCATGCTTCAAGTCGTTGTGCTTTGAATTGTCGGTCTGGCCTGGACTTATGGACTTAATATTCTCTCCTCACGTTTATTGACTTCAGGAGGCTGCATCTCCTGCCTAAAACTAACATCAGTTCACTGAACACGCTGCAGCTCCGTGCTGTATAATGTATAACGTTGGATCATTACTTGTCATTACTTGTTTTGCAGCATCTTTACACCTCCTGCGCGCAGGTATTTCAAGTTACTGATGGAAAGTTGTGCTTCTCAACAGATTCAACAAATAATAGATCAATCAGCTATTGTGATCTCATTGCTGATGAACAGCAACACCATTGATTCAAGTTTCAACAAAATGATTTCGTGCCAGAGGGGGGACCACCTCAGCTCCACTCTCAGCTTCATTTCACTGCTTTGTATTTTACTTTCCTCATATTTTTAAGTATATGCACAAGAAGACTTTTGGTTAAGATAAATACTGAAAGGTCTTTTTTTTCTTCTTCTTCTTCTCTTGTTTCAGAAAAGATTTGTATTTGCCCGGTGTTGATGAGCTCAGAAGAGTTTGAACCCGTGTCGCAGTTCTCGGCGCAATCTAAAAAATATATTTGTGCAAGGTGTCTCTTAATTAACTTTTGATCCAAGTCATTTCATTTCTGTCCCATTTTACACATACGCAAATATTAATCCTTGTCTGTACAGGATGGGTATTGTACTCTCAATAAGCGCGATCACAGACACCATTCACAGCGCGTTCGGTAGCAGAACAGATGCTCTCGGCACACACATCAGAACACACATAATTTCACCTGCCAGTGTCCAGGTGAACGCTTAACAGCCCTGCCGGCACCGCCGCTTTTAGCTTTTTTTATATTGCATCTCTTTAAAGTTGAACACATTTGTTTTTTTTTGCTTTATTTTATGGAACGATAACACAATAATAATTATAATAATCAAACTGAATATTAGAGGGAAAGCAGTTATGCAGAGGTGCAGTTGTCAGCTAGTTAAAAGATGTACATGTAAATGTACATCTGTACATGTAGAGTTAAAGAGAGCAATCTGTATCTGACTCTTTGGCAACGTCGCCATGGTGACCATTTCTTCCCATTTTACCAGTCATTCTGGCAATTCTGGCTCTGATTCATCTCTGCATATATGCAGGGGGGAGAGAAAGAAAAAGTCATGATGATGATAATAAGACAATATTTATGAAGCACACAGGGGCAGGCAGGGGTGTGGTGCTGCTTTCATTTTGGTCGAATATTAATGTATAGCAGCAAGTCTTTTAAGAGACTAAAGCTTGTTCTTACCGGTATTCAGTTTCCTGCTCATTGCGTACGGGAGCCACATCGAGTCAGAGTTTTGATTCAGTTTTAATTGGGTCGTATTCACTTCTCTTCACCTCTTTCTGTTGAACTCAGCTTAATTAGACGTACAAAACTGTGATACGACCAGAAACATACGTGCGCTGGCTTTTCCTCCACTGATGTTCTCTTTTTCGTCTTGACAAGACGAGCTATGTAATGACATCGGCTGTGGCCATTAATATCACCAGCTAGTGTTACTATATAGCTGTAGTGCACAAAATAGATTTAAGGATCCGTGAAAAACTAAAAGATGGCTCCCGAGGTGCCGTTAGCTGCGGCTAATGACTGATGTACCAGCTGCTCCTTATTACCAAGGTCACTGGTCTCAGGAGCAGCTGATACCTGGTGTATGGTCATTAAAACGGCCATGAGGCTCTGCAATCACTAATAATAAAAAGTCTGCCAGATGTATATCCACTATGAATATGAAGAGATCTGAAACAAACACACGTTCCCCTTCACTCCGACTGGTTTACCACCACATGAAACAGTGTATATTTATGCATGATGACCGTGTTTTGCAGCGCATGAGAATCCAAATGAGAAATAAAAAAAAGTCCTCAAACTCTAGCCTATAATCTGATCTAGAAGATATGTCTTTTTCATCTCAGTGTTTTTTGTGTTATGGTCAAGGTCAAGGTTCCACTAAGATGATAATGTTACAACCGAGACATGAATTTATTATTATATTATTCATATGCTGTAACATAACATGGAGTCTCAATTTAGTGCCTACAAAACAACCAAAGAACCTGCTTGTTAGTTGGAGGCCCTAGTGGCTCTGTACGTTACTGCAGAAAATAAAAGCAGAGAGCTGCTCCCCCTCTCCTGTGAAGCAGTGTGACTATTGCTGGCTCTGGTGATGGGAATGAGCTAAAGCAGGGAGCAGCAGAAAGTTTGATGGTTCATTTTTTTTTCGGTTTTACATCCCAGCTCATCATGTGGCCCTGATGAGCTGGCGAATCGTCCAGGTTGGACCCTGATGTTCACATGTACAAAGATGTACTGTAGGTTCTAGTAATGAGGGCTCAATCTAATCAAAATGCCACTGCACGCTATTGGATAGTGCCATCACCAACGATCAAACAAGCAACAAAGTGACGTTATCAGACAAATGAGTGAATGGCAGAGTTGGTTTGGGACAAGAGTGAAAGAGTTTGATTCAGAGACGGCAATGGAATGGAAATGATCCTTTTTTGGTCTTTGAACGAAATGTCCAACTCATTTCCTGTTGAGGCCAAAGACGATTCCAGCGGACGCTCTTCATCAGCCGCATCCATCCGTGTTGTGTACACAACCACTGTCGTCATCCACAGACTCTGACCCCGCCTACATCATATAGGCCGATGTGATTGGACCAATCTGATTCTCTTCATAGTCAATGATCCAAACAGAGACGGACATATGCTGGAGGTACGTCTGGACTTCCAGGTTGGGTAACGGCTTTGTGACACCACAGGTGAAATCTTACACCAAAAGCTTGTGATCTGCTCCATCCCTCACAATATCCTCCTGCAATTACTCATGTCCTTTGATTCCAGCATCCAAAAACATGCACACAAGTGTGACAGGTGGATGGTCAGTCCTCCTCTTGATTACTGTGAAATAAGATGGTTGCAACTTGCAAACTTGTCTGGTCCCAATTTCGCCTCTACCTGTGTGTCTCGGGCGGGCTGCAACACGTGTATAGCAGATGGGTTGCGAGATTGCATTTCAGCCATTACGTTCCATCTCATTTGTCTCTCCAAGGACAATTCACCTGTATGGAGCAAGAGCATATGAGCACAAGCCCAGAGACTGTATATGGAGCGAGACTTTTCCTGTCACTATTCTGCTTCTGTTTCGCATCCGGCCCATTCATGGGGTTGGACATGAACAATACCAGCAGAGCCCCCACACTATTTTCAGTCAAAGAATGTAATTCAACAAAAACAATAAGAAAAGTAATTGTACCAGCCCAGATTCTGTATTTATATGTTGAGATTAGCCCATATGCCACTTTATGGTTCTAATTTCATCTGTCCATATCTACATTTTAGATACGACCACAAATCTACAAGTCTCTGTGCAAGTTGTAGAAAAAGGACATAAATGGCGCCCTTTAGAGGGCAAACACACATGAGCCAAACAACACTGGATATATCTGCGTGGAGTTTGGGGAGTGTCTGAGGAATTAATAGATCTGGCCATTTGTATCAGAAGAAAGGAAGCTCCTAATCCCAGTTTGCATTATTAAAGATAATACCACAGTCGATGAGACCACCGCACTGAATCAAAGTCTGACACTGATGATGTACAGAACATAACCCCCCTAGTTTACTACCCACTGATACACACCACCAGCACTCATCAACCACCGGGGATGTACCTGTGTTTTCAAAGTAAAGACCACTTAGAGAATCGCCCCAGGCATCTGAATACCAAAGTGCCCCGTGTTAGGTATCAGAAGCCTCTGAGCAAGATGGCAACACTAATATACTCACGTGGTCTCCTCCCAAGAGGGGGCAGAACACTCACCCAGGTCAGAATGTGGAACACATCGTCTGTCGAGACTTGACCACATTAAGGACAAGTCATTGGGATGTACGACTTATCAGACCCACATTTCTTAGGCCTCTGCCTTTATGGTTAGAGCCACAACCACAAAGTTTGTTCAAAGCTCATGCTTTAGCGACCATAGTTGGGAAGGAAAGGGAAAGGGAAAACCTGTGAGATCCCTTCATGTGTGTAAACAGTAGTATATTTGTTACTGGTAAAAAGTACATTAAGATGGCAGCCATTAAACTAAAAGAAAAAATCAGGTTTGCCAAAACCACCTATCATTTCTCATCCCTTAGGAATGATGCATCTGCAGCTGTGGTCAAATCGCGACAGCAATATTTGAACATTATCTCTGCAAAGGTTGACTTATATGGTCTTGTGGCCCATGTTCTGTTGTTTAATTAGATGTAACTATATTATTTTGTGATTAGTGCATTATCTTCTCCATGTCCCCCAATTTGGGGACCCTGCCCACAAATGGTTACTATTTTATCAGCATTTAAGACCATTACATCCAAGCTGCGACAGGCGGCACACCTCCATGGACAGACACCATGTTAATGATCACACATTTCATTCAACACCTCGCTGTCATCAGGTGCCAAACACAGAATCAGCTCTCAGACCCACTATCCCATTTTGTCACAATGAACACTTCAATATATTAAAAGTAGATTGGGAAAAAAAAAACAGATGTATTAGCAAACAGGAGTTTTCAGGCGCGAAAGGAAGCTGTAATCTAAATTTTTTATGACTGTTCCTGCATCTGTTGGGTAGGGAAATGAGTCAGAGCAGCTACGATCGACCCTATTGTGCAGAAACAGTCACTACAGTCAAAAGCTGAGGAAACAGCCATTTGAATCTTGTAAGAGACAATGTCACTGCATGGGGAACGGAATCATTCAGGTCATTTGTTCAGGAAGCACATGAAGTTGCGCTCTAACCTCTGCTGCTCGCCCTGAGATTGAGTAAGTACACAAACTAGGGTCACCTTAATCAGCACCAAGTGGCACACACGCACACACAAACACCAAGCCTCAATTACTTTGTGAAATTGCTCTCAATGGACTCGTACATGTGTGGCTGCTCTGTACCTGTTCCTGTAAAGACTGTTTCTTGTGTGAGCGTGGTGATCTGATCCAGTACAGAATACCAACAAAGAGCAGGGGTTTTGTTCTTGTTTTTCAGAAATTCATCCAACCGTTCCAGAAAGCAGGTTTAGTGAAAAGAGTTTGTTAATTCTGAAATGAGGGAAAACTCAGGGTAAACTGAGATAAATAAAACAGTTTAAAGGTTTCATATGAATATATATGTATGTATATATATGTATATATATATATATACAGACAATGAAAGAAAGAACTGTATTGAAGACATTTGGTGTGATACTGAGTGCAGAGGAAATTTGAATTGAATGAAGATATTCGACCTCATGCACGCTTTCCAAGAACAGCAACGTTTCTGTTTGCATCAGGCGTCTCCCGTGTCTGCTCTCTGTAATCTGCAGTGACCACAGCTCTTGTTTCCTTTGGTGCTCCTGTGTGTGTTTTCAGGGGTTGTTGGACTTTTTAGTGATAAATTTCACCCATCAAATGATCCCATGTGGTCAAGCAATGACCACATGGGATGATTGTGTGAAAGCATGGCCTGTGGGGTTTTTCTTTAATAAGTCCAGAGGTGTGGTAAAGCAAGCAGGCGATCCGTCATCCTGTCAGGATCTCAGCGTTTGATTATCACAGTTTATTGGTGGACGGCTTTAAACTGCCACAGTTGCCATCAACGTCATGGAACAGTTTAGAGTCAGCAAAGAGGTTTAGAGCTGGTGGACCCGCTGCACAACTTTCACAGTCAATACCGATGTTGCAAAGAGTTGGAGTACGCACTGACCGACTGGTTTCTGAAGATTGTTTTATGATGACTGACAGACTGGAGATCACACAAACTCTGGCGAGTGTGACCATGTCTATGAGCGCAACAGCTGAAAACAAACAGACAACAAATTGTTACTGTTGTTTGTGCGACGTTCTGCTCTGAGAAATCCAGAAAGAAGCTGTTTTTGTTATTCCTGCTACTTCCTGTCATCTTCTGAGGCTACGTCCGGTGTCCCACCTCCTCTTTTTATTGGCCGTTGGGTCAGTGATCAGTACATTGCTGGCACTTCCAAAAAGCCCTGTCGCAGGTTAGCTGGTGGGGTGAATGTGAGTGTGAATGGTTGTCTGTCCATACACGTTAACGCTATGGCAACTGGAATTGGCTCCAACATAAACTGCATCCAAGGAAAATGACCGAATATGAAAAAAGCCAAGATCCTGGTCTCTGGACTGTTTTTGTAAATGTTTTCAATAATCATGTGTTTAGAGTAGACGGCTGCGCTCCCTCTGCCCTTTGCCCCACCCGCCCCATTTCCTCCCTCTGGGGCTCTTGTAGCCCAAGACACTCGGTGCACAACCAACCTGATTAGTGACGCTCTCGCCTGTGGGCCTCAGTCGCACACCTAAGAATGGATCTTTATTTACAACACACAGAACTCGGAAACAGCTGGTCAATCCTTTCAGCCTAGGGCTCCTGATTTGTCCGTATTTACTGCAACAGGCAAAGAAAAGCCAGGGTATTTTTTCCCCTCTCTCCTTGCTATTGATCCGGTGCTTAGAAAATCTGCCCTGCTGTCTAAACACTATTGATCTCCCCCTTCTCAACGACAGGCTCTCGCACCAGTGTATAAAGGGACTGGATGAATTGAAATTTCATTTCCGACAACTTGTTCCTGTTATTTTTACCTTTTTTTTTTTTTTTTTTTTTTCTCAATACTCGAGAACATGTGCTGGCGGGCCGCCACTCGCCAAGAGTCGATTGGCGTTTGGCTGAGGAGGGAAGGAGGTGAAGCTTTTTAGATCAGGCCAGAGCGCCACAGTGCACCACAGCTACGTTTTACTGGAGAAAAATCTCAAACAGCAAACATTTAAAAAAAAAAAAAAAGGTCTTTTCAAACTCTGCCCCCCCCCCCCGTACAGGTCAAAGCCGATTACCAATAACGACTGCGGCTGCATGTGGCTCTCCAGCATGTCCACTTCTTACCATTACAACAAGACAGAGTGTTACATAAAGAGGGAGGTTCTGTTTTAATTAACATCAATATTCATGTAATGGCCATGAAACCAGCCCACATTCCATTTCAAGCTGTTAATGTTAATGCATATTTTAATACATTATCATTGCCACCATCGTATTTCACATTAGGATTACTGTAATTATTAGATTTATGACAGAATTATGGGTTGGTTCCCCGAAGGCACATATTTTGCAGCAAATCCAATCTCTCCCTCGTGCTCTCTGCAACTCCAAAACTACCAAGCGGCAGACGTTGTTAAAGATAAACACACAAACACCCCGGTGTGTCTGCTGCTGTGCCTGTAAAACACTCAATCTGAATTGTATATCCACCTTCCACTGAGTTTGTCATAAGCTGTATGAAGAAAAATGGTCACATGGTTTGACACAAATTGGAAAATGACATTTGGAAAATAGTCGCTGCTGTGGAAATTAGAGATATTAAAATTATAAATCAGTGTCTGGAAGTGTTTGTGTGTGTGTGCGTATGTTTGTGTGTGTGTGTGTGTGTAGGCGGGTTCTTTCTTGTTTCTGTTTCTCCATGTATCATCAAATACCTCTTCTAGAGGTTGGTTGGAACCCAAGTCCGGTAAAAGTGTTTTCATATGCAGCAGGACAGGCATCTGCCCCAAAGGGACAAGAGAGACAGAGTGTGTGTGTGTGTGTGTGTGTGTAGCAAGCTGCAACCTGCTAATGGATCATCTCTGAGGTGTTATATGTATTATGCAAAAGTGAGGTGTGCTGACACCTTTAAAAAAAGACAGCTTCAATCCTCACCTCTGCCTGTCTGCGTGCGGAGGAGTTTGAGGCAGGATGATGGAAGGAAGGAAGGATGGAGGAGGAGGAGGAGGAGAAGGGGGAGAAGGGGGAGCTGCCTGAGCTACAGGTAGAGAAGCTCAGGCTGGAGGATGAGGAGCACAAAGGCTGTTTAACGGCCTTCTTCTTACCCCACTACGAAATACTATTCTGTTCATAAAAAAACATTATGTATGACATGTTTTTCCTTTTGAGTGGGTTTGCTGATACATGGAATTGGTTGTATGGACCTTTGACATGGGTTAATTCTTTTCTTTACACTGAGTTCATGAAAGAGAAATAGAAATGTGTGTTTGCTGGAGACCTTCTCCTTTTGGCTCACTGACCTCGCCTCAACAGGAGATGCTTATTTGTTCTTCTCACTCCCTTTTCCTCCGGCTCCTGCTTGACTTATATATTCTCTTTCAGTGGTTTTCTTTTTTGTGTATGTCTGCTTTTTCTTTTTTCTTTCTTTTTTTTTTGGTCAATCACCTCCTCTTCCCCTGTCTCATCTCACATATTTATATTGAAAGCTACAAATCAAAGCCAACAACGGCCAAGTGTCAAAACATCACAGTTCATGTGTTGCACAGATGCCAAAAATAATCCTTCCAACAACAGAAATATATGTCATTATACGGCAATAACAAAGTCAATTAGCTAAATTAACTCTAAACTGTACAGTTATACATACAGAAGTATTGGAATAGCCATTAAAACACAAGTACAAATAAGTACAAATATATAAACCCTTTACGAATGGGAGTAATTTTGTGATTAACTTTGGATGTGTTTGTAGTTGGCTGACATTAAGCTAATTGTCAGCCAACTTAGACAAAACACTGCTTCATGCAGCCGGCGTTGGACTGTCACGTTTTAACAGTGCGACAGTGACAGCAGCAGCTACGCAGTGTTCTTTTGTTTTGTTTTTTATTTGGAGTTTTTATATAGTCCTGGGGAATTCACTATATCAGACTTCCAGTACAGTGACCCTGGAGAAGTGAATGAACACTCATCCCCTTTCCCTTTCTTTTACATATTTAAAATGTGTGTTTCACTGCCGGAGCATTTTTATTTTTCTTTCTGTTTTCTTTTCTTTTTTCCAGCGTTATTCTCAGTGCTTGTTCCTGGTGTGTTTGATGGCGCTCTCTCCAATGACTAAAACCTTCTCGGTGGAGTCTTTTTTCACAGTTGCTTTTCTGCATCCATTGTAATTCCTTTCAATATGTGTCAGAAGGTCTTCATCGTTTGCGCTGGAAGAAAAAATTCAATCTTTCGGTCCTCGAAGGATGAATGTCGCACTCCTGTCTACTAGTCCAAACTAATCCTTCTGGGATCTGAAGATGGAAGGACGCCCAGAACAATCATCAATAATCATCCCCTGACCTGCATCACTCCAAAACATACACGTGGATTTCTCTTGAAAACACTGCATTTGGCGTTATATCCCACCATAATTAATTTTAGAGAGGCACTGTGCTTCTGCTGTGGAACTCTGAGTGGAGTTCTCAACCCAAAATCCACTAAACGCGTTCAGAAATATACAGTATGTGGAGGAGGACCAAATGTTAGAATTATCCAGAAGCCAGTAGAAGTTCATTTCAAATCCAAATGCAAAAACCACTCGATGATTCCATACTTGACTGGCATTTGACTGGTACTTGACACACACACACACACACACACACACACACACACACACACACCACCTTTGTCATTTTCACTACTTTACTTTCTTCTTTGCATTTCTCAGATTAATCAAAATCTCAAGAAGAAACATTTGAAGTAGCTGCAAATAATGCAGGAGGTGTTGGAGGTTTGTGTCCTTGACCGTTCCACTTATGACAACAAGACACAAGAAGAAACATTGAAATGACGGCACAAAATGGCCAAGAGTTCACACAAAGGAGGTTCAGTCATGAATATCTCCGTCCTCAACTTACCATGTGTCAGTTTCCTGCTTGAGTGAATCAACTCATCCATGAAAGGTTTCTATTTTCCATGTTTGTTGTAAGCACCGGTCAGAAGTGTTTCCACTTAAACACACCAGAGTCTTCTTACAAATCTTGGCATTTAAGACAAATTCATCTCATCAATCAGGGCTTACCTGCACGGTGTATTACTACATTCACTGCAAACTAGTACATTCACTGTGAATTTGTACGTCCACTGTCTTTGGCTTTGTAAGTGTAAGCATGTTTTTCTAACTCAGACCGACGATGCACTCAGTTGAGTTGTCAGTGATTCATGTCATTTGTTCGTGGGGAAC
The DNA here is from genome assembly GCA_901007665.1 of Aeoliscus strigatus. Classification (NCBI taxonomy): domain Eukaryota; kingdom Metazoa; phylum Chordata; class Actinopteri; order Syngnathiformes; family Centriscidae; genus Aeoliscus; species Aeoliscus strigatus. The sequence goes on from CAAKHB010007313.1 coordinate 426,386, forward strand.
CAACAAGTCGTGATCGACCTCAGCCGCCACAGTTCCACTCGCCACTGCCTCGTCCAGCTCCCGCGGATCATTTCAGTAAGTGATTCAGTTCAGTTCGCAATTGTTCGCAACAGACACGGTCTCGATTGTCTGCGCATATACCATTTGTCAGACAAAGCCCAGCAAAGGACTTAAATGAGAGATCAACTTGATCTGTGTGTGATAGCCGAGCTTAAGCCAGCGGTGCCTCCGCTGCACGTCTCGCCCGAATACCGTGTGCGGTGCCATGTGTAACGGGAAGCGAGTGGTGAGGCCTCAGATGATGTGTTTTTACAGCGCAGTCTTGCTGTGCTTTGGGACGGTAATAAACCACGGCCTTCAAAGCACAGCCAAGCGCCACTTATTGCTGAGTGCTTCTCTGGTGGTTGGACGAGATTACTCTCAAAACAAAGTGCGGACAGGTTGATTAATAGAAGGGTCGACCGAGGTGCATGCCGCAGTATATTTTCGCACCCTGCAAACACTCGTTCATTTCATTCTCATGGACTTTTATGGGCTGATCCTGTCACCATGTGAGTTTGCCACTTCATAACCCCCCCCCCACACACACACACACACACACACATCCCCATCTTTGAATGTCTTTTAGAGAAAACTTGTCAGTGCTGATACAGAAGTGTTGTTTTAATGTGGACGGAGCACTTGGACTGAGGAGTGAAAATACCGTTCAAAGACCATGTCAGCGCAGGAGAGTCTGATTTGATGAGGCCTCCACACAAACTGACTGATCAATCAATCTGTAGCCAGTTGCCTGTGCCTTTGGAACTGCCTGTTCCTGAAGGAAGGTAGGGTGAAAGGTAGGGTAGAGGAATGACGGTAAGGTTTATTTCTACCTTGTTTTGTGGGTTGAAGCTCTAAATATGCATATATGCACATTAGCGCATTTCTTATTTCTCAAAGACAACAATAAGTAAAATAAATACCCTATTTTCCAGACCGTTAAAAAATATGTAATGAAAAGGGAAAGAAAAGCATGAATACGTATTTGATATTTATTTCAAAAGAATTCAGTCCAAGAACGGCTGATTATTCTTGAAAGGAATATATTTATATAAATATATAGCGTAACGTAAAATGTGAATTCAATGGTCAATGTAAAGATGATATTCGGTCATTTTTCGCCAGGTGAAACTACTTTATGGGTGTGTATTTGTGTCATCATCTCTGCATGTTTTATTCTCCCACCAGGTCTACTGTGTGTGTGTGTGTGTGTGTGTGTGTGTGTGTGTGTGTGTGTGTGTGTGTGTGTGTGTGTGTGTGTGTGTGTGACAGAGAGAGAGAGAGAGAGAGATTAAAT
>CAAKHB010007313.1:457017-487532 GCA_901007665.1 Aeoliscus strigatus
TTGGCTGTTGTCTCCACTTGGGTCAGAACACGCGACCCATCTTGGCCCAGAGTCGACTCAGAACCTTCAAACGTTTGGTTGACAGCGACTGAGGTGTGTTGAGGTGTTGCGCGCGCACACACACACACACCGTACATTTTCCTCGCAGCAACAACAGAACACACTCCAAGCTGTGTTTGCATCCCTCTGATGAATGGAAAGCCGAACATTCCTGCTCCTTATAGCTTTGTTTTGCTTTCCGCCGGCTCCTGAGGGAAACATGTTCCTCTTTTGCTGCTAAACAATCCCCTATGTTCGCCAGCGAGTCACACAACTAAAACAACACAGAGGAGTGCCGTAAACAAAGCACTGAGGTTATGGGACAACAAACGGAACAACCGCTCCTTTCCGCTGGGGTACTACAAAGGAGGAGGTGACAGGAGTGGATTTTCACTGCTGTCCCACAGGAACTCCCGAAAAATCCCGTCCTGCTGCTGTTTTGTTTCAGATACTGCTGCGACTTTAATCCGCTGCTCAGGGTCTTTATCCTCATCAGTCAGCAAATGGAGTTGTGACGACGGTTTTCCAGAGTAAATGCTCAGATACAAAGCAAAGTGTCCTATTCACATATTGGTTTTTTGTTTTTTTTTCCCACAGAGACAGCAGCGAAATGAGGGCCTGAGTGAATCAATGCGCCGGGCTCAGCTCTGCAAATGAAATAAGATTTAACCCTTTTAAATAGTTGCAAAAATAGAAAATCTATATGTGGACAGGCTCCCACAAACAGACGAATATTATGAAATACTGATCTGGCATTTAGGAGTATGGAATACAGCTAAAATGGGTTTATTATTGTTTATTATTCGGATTCTCACCCATTTTGTTGCCGTCAAATGACAAATCCACTACATAAAAACTGTACACATATATATGGATCTATTTATTACTCATCTGTCATAGTATTTTGCTCATTCATATTCTTTATGTTTAAAAACTGCACTACATTCGCACTAAAATTGCACATCTGTATATTTGCCCTCATTTGTATTTGCCAATATGTTAAGTTTTAGTTTAGTTAGATGAGATTTGCTTTTTTTTACCTCAATGTTTGCTGCTGTAACATGCGAATTTCACTCATGGAATCAATAAAATAACTCTACTCTTACCTTGTTTTAATCTCTTGGGGCATCTGTGCACCACATGACAACAGATCAAACTGAGGCCGACTGTGTTCCACGTCCAGTCCGTGAACAAATCTATAACCTATCACCAGCTGGGTTTCGTCTTACCTGTCTGCTTTTCCCTGCGTGTTTGATGCTGTAGAACATGGGCCCCAGTTCTGCCAGCCACTCTCCATCCACTGCTGTCACACACTGCATGTACTCCTGTTGAACAATACACCAGTTAGAAAACCACAACACACATCTTCACATTATTAGAACGACACAAGCCTCAGTTCTGCCAATGTTTGTTTTACCTTTGTGGTCATGACCAGCTCGTGGTAGATGATGTAGTCAGGTGTGTAGCCCATTCCAAACAGAGAGCTGGTGGGATGGAGGTGACATGGCATTCCGGTCCTCACATTCACATATTCACCGATGCCCTGTGAGCAAAGACGCACGATGAATCAAAGATGTGTCACTGAACGTCAGAGTGAAACAGATCACTCCATGATTGTCAGTCATCTGTTGACCCTTCATCGTATCGTCACGATATCAGATGTTACTGCTGCTCAAAGCAGATCTGCCACAAACCAACTGGGGTTAGATGGAACACGTTAACGGAGTAGTACGCGCTCAAATACCTTGAGCTTGGCAGCTTGGTGGAAGTAAGCAGCACAGATGCACTTCCTGATGACGTCCCAGTCGGAGCCGCAGGAGATCAGGTTCATCCTCTGCTGTACCATGATGTCTTTGAGCTGCGAGCGCACTTCCCGCACCTGCACCACGACACACACCGGCAAAAGTTCAGTCGGGCCTGATTCGTTGGCAGCTTGTAAGCACACAGCCACCGGTGGTCTCACTGCTTCTCTGGTGAGTGTCACAGCACAAATATGCTGACAGAGATCAACAACCGGATCAGTGTGGCTTGGTTTATTTAGCCTTTTGGATGTATGCTTCTGTGTTGAATTACACTACTACATGAACGCCCTTCACCGACGTAAACGTTTATACTTCTGCGTCTGTCTGTGTCGCTCTGATTGAATCTTGCCGCTGTGTTTAGGTTCTTCCAGTTATCAGCGTTTTTCTTTGTTTGCTTTACTAAGTTGTACCCAGTTTACAACTGAAAGTCAGCGTGTTGTCAAGATCGGCATCATGTCCCACTCACAAATCACTTTTAGGACGGTCGTTTTCTGCCAACAGTCTAGTAAGTTACTTGCAAAGGTTCGCTGTGCTGCTGCTGAGCTTTAATCTGGAATACAATAAACAAAAATGATGTTGTATAACAGAAAAAGGGTGACATGACCGGCGACATGAATCATAGATTTTAAAATGGATGTGAAAATTGTTGGAAACAAGTACATGCAGAAAAAATCATTTTAAGCATTTTAAGACATACATGTTGCATATTGGGCGACATGGTGGACAATGGTTAGCACTGTCAACTTATAGTAAGAGGTTGTGTGTCCTTCATGTGGCCCTGATGAGCTGGTGACCCGTCCGTTGACAGCTGGGATCAGCTCCCGGAGAAGGTGAGTGAATGAATGAACCGTTGCATATTGCACCTTTAGCTTCATCGAGTGGAACAAATGAACGACAAGTTCCAATCTGGTGTCGGCGTGTGCTCACCTTTCGCATGGCCTTGGTGTGGATGAAGTGATCATTACACCAGATGCTGGAGTAGTTGTTGTTCTTCCACTGCATGTAGACGTTGAGATACGTCAGGTGATCGCTCTCTGGAACAGAAAACTTCTCCCTGACCTGGTCACTCTCCTCCTCACGACCCTGCAGACACACACAGATGGAGTCGGATTGGAATTTTTCACACATTTGTGTCCGATACAGAAACATTTAGCACCATCTTCAGATGTCCACCAATTTTCCATGAACATTCATGTCACTATCTACTGGACTGTAGTAACATCAGCAAATGTCCACATCATTGTCTTGTTGCTTGAAGGCAGTTTTTTTTTTGTTCTTGTCAAAGTCACTTCTGACTGATGAGTAGGGAGCACACAGGATTTTTTTTATATAAATTTAGACAGTGCGGAATTACATTAATTATCAAAAAATAATGAATGAAAGAAAATGAAGACATACAAAAATGTTCATTTGTAGCCTGTAGAGTACATATAATATACATTATAGTATAGCGCCATATGAATAAATTTGAAATGACTCGTACCTTTGGTCTGTAGAAGATGGCTGGCACTGACAACATGGAAACAATGATGAGGATGTCTGCGCTGCATCCCATGTCGCAGGACACGATCAGCATCTTGGACAGAGCTGGGTCGAGGGGAAACTCCACCATCATGCGCCCAGTCGGTGTCAAAGCACCTGAGAGTGTGTGTGTGTGTGTGTGCGCGTGTGTGTGTGTGCGTGTGTGTGTGGGGGGGGGACAAGTGTAAGAGAGGTGAAGAATGAAGCAGGGACAAGTACAAGACAAGTGGTAAGCTTCTTTTCCTTTAAAGGCCTGATGGCTTGAAGAAGAATAAGGAATATAATATGACACTTATTTGTCTGCTGCTGTAAAAGAGGAGGATAAACTGCTGACAGTCGAGGATACTTACCAAAAAAAAAAGAGTAAGATCAAAAACTTTGCCAGTTCTGATTTAAATGATTAGACGAGTCTAAGAAGCTTATAAAGGAGGAGAAGCAGGAAAGAAGAGCAGCCAGTTTGGGGCAGGTAAGCCTTAATCAGAGATTATCTGCTGTTAACACACCCTACAGGGAGTCATCAAAAGTCCTCCCTTATCCCCAAATCCCTAAATCCTCTGGAATCTGGCTGGGGATGAGACAGAAATGAGGCCCGAACAGTCAAATCAAACACGGGATCAGTTACTAGGCAATTACTCCGCTGGCTAAACCCACAACTTCCTCGTCCAGGTGTGTTTGCCGTATGTGCATCAGCCTTTAGAGAGGCAGCTCTGCCTGTGTTTGTGATGTCAGCAGCAGCACCATGTTGAGGCTCAACACAGCGCTGAGCTTCTGAAGATACACCAACTTTATTTTTCTTGACTTATGATGACTTATTTCCTCAGCCCTGTATCAGGCCAGGTACAACATGAAGACGAAATAAGCCCAGTTGGGACCAGTGTTTTTCACCAAATGAGAAAGTGATTAAAGGACCAATGGGGGGGTGGCCAGTTTGCAGAAACAGATCTTAATATTTATAATATTGACCTAAAACTAAGAATCATTCTCCTAAGGCAGAAAGAGAGGTGATGGGAGGATGAGCTGCAATCTGCAGCATCACCACTAGGTGTCACTACACCCACTACACACTACACTGTCAGATTGTTAAAATAAATAAATCTGATTGCCCCCTTTGAATTGTGAATATTTTTGAATATATTCCTTTACATGAACGAAAACTGAGGATAAAAAGTGAAACCATATCCTGGGAAACATGCTGATGGTTCGGGTTCTCAATTTGTGTCAATTTAACAAACAGTTTCATTGTGGTTTTATGGTTAGTTGTTGTCCCTGTTTAAATGAGGAATACATTCAATGCGACAGAATATCAGTATTTCACACTGAAACAAAGTCTGATCAGACAAAATTAAAACACTTCTACTACTTTGATTATTAACCATATAAAAAGTCTGAAAGGAGCACTCCTACAGTACCTTTATTCACTACCCACCAGTGTTATCCAGAGCCCCCAAGATCCACAGCTGGTACATGGAGTTGAGCATGTTATCTTCGGGTGGCGGATCCATGAAATGGAAAAGGAGTAAATCTTGAACACCCAACGACTTCAGCAGCAAAACCACATTGGCCAGGTTGGTCCTCTGAATCTCCGGGATGGTGGTGGTCAGCATCTCGTTCTTATACGCGCTCTGAGTGTAGAGTCTGAGAAAGAAAGAGGATACAAGCACTTCATGTAGTTGAACCACAATTATTCTGGGCAGGAAAAAGGTTAAGGAAATGTTGTCCATATGCAATGATGTCACTCGTCTTTAGAAAGAACACATGAATCCTTATGCAGAGACAAACTACCCAGACTTCATGGCAGTTGTCACTTTGAGTGGAGAGCAAAACTCACTTAGATTTATTAATAGTCCGACACAGTATTTGTATTTGGCATGAAGATTCTTGAACAGTGTGTGTGTACGTGTGTGTGTGTGTGTGTGTGTGTCTGTGTACGTGTAGGTAACGTAGGTTGGTTTATTGCTGAAATGTCTGTGCTTTCATGTGCTAGCACAAATGCAAAATGTATTATTACTGGTCATGTGTTGTGATATTGGTTTCATACCCTTATCTGAGCTTCCAGTATGTCTGTTGAGATCGAGTGTGGCCAAGCTGCTTCGCATGTCAAAAGCCCTGCACATGAATTCCTATGTGCATGGACTGTTTGTGCAAAAATGACAAATATAAAATCTTGAATTTTGAAAAGCATTTAAAGGCCTTGTCTCTATGTGCCGGAGCAGGACGAGATCATGTCAATCCTCCTGCTGTAAACTGAAACTGCATGAAGTCCTCTGACTCAGGGTCTCCCAGAAACACCGCTGGGAGAGGGAGAGTAAGATTTTCCTGCTCCAGGTTGTGTAGACAAAGAAAAGGCACGACAAAAAGCAAGACAAGGAAAGCAGACAAGGTTCATTACCTGTAACACTGCCCTGGTCCTGTGCGTCCTGCTCTGCCAGCCCGCTGGTTCGCGTTCGCTTGGCTGATAGGATAAACCTGTAGAGCATCCATTCCAATGCGAGGGTTGAAAACCTTTCAAGAGACAGAAATATGTGAGAAATGCAGTTTGGAAAAAGTTAAAAAAAAAAAAAAAATCATGGTGCTTAAGCCTCATTCAAGTTTCGACATCAAATCGATGCCAGAGGCTCCAGCAGGGGTCACCAACCTTTAGCTACTTCAAAGGTACTGAGCATCCAAAGGGTTACCAGATTGATACACACCTCTGAAAGTAACAAAACTGCATGAATTATGAAAATCATAGCAGTGATTTAACAAGGTAGGAAATTCTAAAGTTTCAACCTGCCACATGACAATTTATCTCAATTCCTGCAATAGTTTCATTTTCAAAAAGATCACAATGCTATTGTTAGAACAGGCCTGCAGGCACCTCATAAGGTCCCTGTGGGGCTCCCTGGTGCCTGCAGGCACTGCGTTGGTGACCCCTGGAATACAGCATAGTACACCGATCTGTAAGTTATTGCAGTAAGAAGATACGCTCCCTTTCGGTTGAAGCTTTCCATTACCTTCAGTTTGCAGTATCCTGAATCCACCACAAACATGATTCCATCGACGGTAAGAGACGTCTCAGCAATGTTTGTGGCAACAATGCATTTCCTCACACCATCAGGAGCCTAGCAGAAAGATGAGGTGATCAGGAAACAGTAGTCAGCAGATCCAAACAGAAAGAAAGAAATATAGTATAGCAAAGTGATATTATAGACAGTTATTGAAAGAAACCTTCTGGAAGATCTTAGCCTGGAGGTCTGAGGGCAGCTGAGAGTAAATGGGCAGTACAGCCAGAGCAGGAGCATTCTCCAAATCCTCCAGTCGCTCCACAATCTGATCTGATGTCACCTGCAGGCACAAAGAATTATACTTTTATGTGACATAACTGATTTTATCTATCTATCAGTTGAAGCTTCTCCAATCTGTATTTATCTGTAACCTATAGTATCTCAGTTAGTGATACTCATGTAAAAACCCTTTTATCACAGCTGTCCTAAAGATTTGTGATTGGATCATAATGGCGATCTCATTGTAGTGTGGTAACAATCCATGCCCCTCACCTCAATATCCTCCTGCCCAGGCATGAAGATGAGGATGTCTCCCATCATCCCACTGAGGTGGATCTGTAGAGCCTGTTTCACAGCGGCCTCCACATAATCCTCCTGAGGAGTCTGCGCAGCACAAAACACAGCAAATTAGAAACTTAGAACATAACATAAAACATTATATTATGAAAGATTCCATGACAGAGATGAAGCAAAAATTGCAGTGACACATACCTTGCTAAACAAGATGTCTACTGGAAATGTTCTTCCAGGAATGTGGAAGATCGGTACGTTGCCAAAAAATGCAGCAAATTTATCAGAGTCCATTGTTGCAGAGGTGACAATAAGTTTCAAATCAGTGCGTCGGGATACGACCTGGTCAGGTGACAGACATGACAAGAGACCACGCATAGATACCAGAACGCCAGGACCATTATCTCTTCTTCTTTGTGTTTAGTTTGTGGATGAGATGGATGTTAGGTGATGTGAACTGACCTCACGCAGCAGCCCGAACAACACATCAGTATTCAACGAGCGTTCATGAGCTTCGTCCATGATAACAGCGCTGTAGTGGTCCAGGTCAGACTCCCGCAGTGACTCTCTGAGCAGGATACCGTCCGTCATGTACTTTATCAGCGTTTTCTCACATGTGCAGTCCTCGAAACGAATTGCGTAGCCCACCTGGATGAAAACATGGGTCGTTATGTATCACTGTCAGTCTTTATTCATGAGTCGAATCATGGAGATTCTGACTCCAATGTTCTGAGTGAGGAAGGGATTATAGTTGTCTGTACTTTGTTTTATTTTACAATACTGTACTTTTGCGTTTTGAAACTTTGCAGAAGAGAGTTTTAACCTCAATAAGACCACTTCCTGGTTAAATAAAGGCTAAATGAAATAAAATGAGTGAATGAATTAATGGTTTATTTAGGTTACATTATACAAAACAGCTGACATAACATCATACATGTTCACTATCAAACTATCGTTATACATTTGTCTGTGTGTGTGTGTGTGTGTGTGTCTCATCTTCCTCTCTGAGTATCATTTGAAGTCAAAAGAAAACTGTCAGTCACTTTCGGTGCTTGTGTCTACTATTTCGATTAAAGGATTCATGTACTTCTAGGGACATCACATCCAGACATCATTTGTTCATCCACAGCCAAATGAATCTGACATTACACTTGTATGCTTCACGCAGCTGTCTCACCTCCTCTCCCAGGTTGGTTCCAATCTCCTCACTGACTCTCTTTGCCACACTCATGGCCGCCACTCTTCTCGGCTGAGTACAGCCCACCATGCCGTAGCTGGTGTATCCATCCTCGTGCAGGTACTGTGTCAGCTGGGTGGTTTTCCCACTGCCTGTTTCCCCAACAACAATCACTATGCTGTTGTCCCTGCAGGAAAACATTGATACATGTGAGTTAGAGACCAACAAAGTGACTTTTTTTGTTTGCCTTCATTAACTGGCAGTGGAGAGTAAATTTAAGTGATAATATACATAATATCATTATTATTATTATTACTACCATCTTTATGATCATTTTATGCACTTTTCAGAACCAAGTTATAAAGATAAATCTAACAAACAAGTAGAGACAAAAATGAGAGCTGAAAAAGTAACCGCAGCACCCACTCCAAAAATATCAGAAATGACGTTTCTATATGGTATAGGGTACAACTTTCCTCGTGTGGATTAGATTTCATGATAGTTCAGACATTCTGTGACCCCAGACAAGCCTGTGTCAATGGTCTACATGCACATCAGTACCTTATAATGTTTAGAAGTTGCTGTCTGACAGCGAAAATGGGCAAATACTGTCTCTGCTCCAGAAGGGACTTCTTCTTTGCAAAGTCACTGCTGGCCTCGCTCTTCTCTTTCATGTGGTCTGCAAACTTCTGCTCCGCCCTATGTGGCAGAGAAAAAAAGAAAATCAGTCAGACTGACATGACCTCAGCGTATGACTTCTGGGGTTTTTGAAAAGAAAACATGACAGTCATCAAGATTCAAAGACTGGTCACCTGTAGTCAACTTTGCCGTCTTCTCCCACCAGTTTACTGTCCTCGTCATCCTCCTTCTTCTTGATCCCCATGATGTCCCCCAACTTGGTGCCTGCCAACTCCCAGTGTTTGTGCTGTGCCTGAGAAGAGTTGTATCAGCATCCTTTACTCTTCACATACAGGGACCAGACTGCTACTGGTCTACAGGGAAAAAGTCAGCTGAGCAGGTTCAGACACATACAGGGAGACCGAGAACGAACTAACCCCGTTGACATTTCTCAGAGGCAGAGCATGAAGATCAGCTGCCATCTTAGGACTTCACCACATTCTCGTATAGACACTATTAGAAGTTCACTAACTACACTTTAGCAATGAGAAATTTGGGTCAGTTTAAACTGTTGTAAACTCTCCTCTTAAATCATTCCTATATCACACCTGAGCACAGCCATCAAACCAAATTAATAATAATAATAATTCCATTTGTACAGTAGCTTTCACACAACGCATTCAGCTCAAAGTGCTTTACAACAAGAGATATCAAATATTAAAACGTTAAAGGACAAAAACTGATCAGATCGGCAGCATCAGACAAGATCTCTGTCAAAAAATACACCTCAAATACAAAGCTGAATCTTTTTCAAAGGTCAGATTAGTTGTTCTTGCCTCCATCCAACACACCTTCTTACGTTCTTTCTGCTCACGGTGCTTACGAACAAGCTGACTGCCTTTTCGGGAGATGATGGCCAAGTCTGAGGTAGCATCTTTCACAGGAATAACAGGCTCTGGCTGCAGCAGCAAGACAAGAACACATCATTATTCAACATCACAGATGACTGCAAACCCATGGAGTAATGACAGATACTCATTGGTTTGATTCTTACCTGTTTAGTGAAAACTATTCTTCCATCCAAGAAGGGAGGAACCAGGTTGTGAACCAGCAGGTGAACCTTTGTAGCATTGTCCTCTTCGAAGTCTTCGTCCACCTCTAGCCTCTGCACCACGCCGCTGGTCAGCATCCGGTTGGTTTCCCACCGCTCGTTATCCTGGCAGAAGAAATGAAGCAGGTGAGGAACATCTACCAACACCCACAAATACAAAGTACACGCTGAGTGAAGGATTATTACCGGACCTCGTTAATCTGACGCTTCTGGGCAGATATTCGTTTCTGAGTCTGCTTCTGAAGAATCTGCTCTCTCTTCTTGATGTATTCATCCGACGTCGAAGTAAAAGGGTTGTGGAACTCATCATAGCCTTCATCCATCATGTACCAGTCTCTGTCCGCTTGCTGCAGACAGTCAGACACTCAGCGACATCCGCTGACGAATGCCAGGAGGGGGTTTGTCTGATGTGGTCACTTACCTTCTGATCTTCTTCCCATTGTTCTTTCTCACCCTCATTTTCAAACGCAATTCCCCCCTCACCATCTTTTTTTCCTGAAGTAGACAAAATAAACGATAGTAGTAGTTCTTAAACTGCTCCCAATCTTATAGCTTATAGTTCAAAAGTGTTTCACTTATTCTTCCTTCAGTTGTATATTTTAAGTCTGTTTCTTTGTGCGCTTGACTTTCTTTTGAATTTAAAGAATTTTGAATTTTAATTTCCATCACAGCTCGTTTGTGGTTCACTACAACTACATACTGGTTACTGTCACAAGTAGAGTTTTTTTAGAGTTACCTTTTCCTTGTGATAAACGCGGTGTGGAGCCCAAATGCTTCCGGTCGTTGGCCCACTCGTTGTACTTGTAGGACGGGGTAGGCAGGGGTGTGTCAGCGGGGTAATGACCTCTGACTGACCTGAGTGCAGCAGAAAACAACGGTTTCAAACAACCTCAAACATGATTCCCCTATATTCGGTACAATCAAAGAAAACAGCATGGATTTTATTTATTTTTTGAGATGCCAAAATAAGTGGCAATATCAACTTTGAAATATTTATTTTCAGTTTTTCTACTTACAGACGAATAGAATTCATACTCCAGGTAACATCTTTTTTTTTTAAGTATTGATGAAACTGTTAATTTAATAAGTCGATTTAAAAAAATAGAAAATACAAATTGCTAAGTGTTAATAATGTATAAAATGCCAGTTACCGGTCCCTCCTCTCACTCTCACGACCAGAGGAATGGCTTCGCACTGAGCGGTCCGATTCTCTTTGAGAGGGGGCGGGGGATGGAGACTCCCACTGGGATTGGGATTGGCGTGAACTGGCGTAACCACTGTCATCCTCCTCCCAGTTGGAGCGAGAGGGCGTAACAGCATCTTTGCAAGAAAAAAAAAAAGGAGCAAACAACAGAGGTCATTCAAACAAAATGATAACTACTAGATTTAAACTTTACTATGAGACAAAACTACCTCTCGGGCGATGCTGTGGAGTGAGGGGTTCATCTCGCCTACTGCCCCGGCTGAGGCGCTCTGATCCATCTCTCTGTGAGCGCTCACTCCTCTCGCTGCGGAACGAGCGACTGCTGCCACGACTGGAGCTGCTTTCTCGCTCATCTGACAAAGACATCGACACATTAACGACCCCACCAGCTAAAAGTCTGTTAACTGTTAACTATTATTGTCTAAATTAAGTTGTTCCTCTAGGTTGAATAAAATCAGACAGTCAATAAATTCACCATCATCAATGAAGAATGCTGACTAATAATTATAGTGACTTGTTACGACAACATACGGGCGCAGTGACCCTAACGAATCACCTCTTTCACCCCGACGATCTCTGCCCTTCTCTCTGCTCCTCTCTCTGTCTTTGCTTTTGTCCTCTTTGGAGGACGCATAGACTCCGTGCTCACGTCTGTCTTTCTCTCTCTGTTGGTGTCGTCGACGGAACTCTTCACTGACCCCTCCGGGGCTGGAGGGCGTCTCAGAGCCGGTCGTACGATACTTCCTGCTGGAAAGATAGAAGATATACAGGGATTTATTCCAGAACCGTTACATTAGTTCTGATCAATGAGTAAAAGGATTAGAACAAAGTATACAGCAGATGAAACCAATGAGGACAAAAGACATGTCAAGATATTTGCATTCACTCATAACCGCAGCCCTTTTCACTTTTCCAATACTTTTTTGTCACGAGAATTACCTTGGCAAAGTTGTAAATCTTAAAATACATTTATTAAAACAAAAAGCAAACTGATTTCATGACAAACATTCTGACAAGCCTCTGAACTTACCTCTCCTTCTTGGTGTGACCGTTCTTTTCATCATCTTCATCATCTGACCCAGAATCACTTTTGCCTTCCTCCCAGTCTTTGTAGGAGGAAACTTTTGATTTCTTTCTGTGATCATCACTAGCATCCCCTTGCTCTTTATTCTCACGTTCCTTCCTCTTCTGGGCTGCAAGCACATCCAAGCCCAACAGAGACGTGCGCGGGGTCGGCGCTCGAAAAACATGAGGCTCTGCAGCCGCACTCTTTTTCTTCACAATCAATCCCCCAACTTGGGCTGCTGGATCACTCCCTTCCAGCCTGTGCATGGAATCATCTTCATCCATTATCTGGGGGGGGGGCATATGCAAAGAGTTCAAATGTGTGATTCTGCTGTGTGTTGCTACAACAGGTGCAGCTAGTCTGTTTTGTGTCTAATTAAGGTTTTATCTTTTGGTTAGCATCACTGCCACTGCTTACAGTATCTTCGAGCAAAACCAGCAAGTCTAACTGCCTACAGTTTTAAACCGATGACAACCAAATATTCCAATTTTGGACACTAGAACTACAAAAACACAGAGATTTTTTTAAAATAAAGATTTTCTTGTTTCCCTGGGATGAAAGCAGGCGCAAATAATCAAAGCAAAATGAAAGTCACTGACATAAGTATCAGCTGTGGCTCTAGTGTGCTGTTTTTGTATATCTGTACTTTAATAAGCTGCATTTACCCTCCTGTACAACACTGCCAATGTCATACATTCAATAAGCAGGAAGCAGAAAAACAGTTATACAGTTAGATTAGTTTTATTCCATGGAAATTGTCCACACTGCCCTGATGTGACACGTGTGTCCTGTGAGTCTGAGTTGTACTCACCAAGCTCCTATTTGTAGCTCAGGTGAACACTCCAGGTAGATTAGCACAGTTTTGCATTTACATTTTTAATGTCCTTCCAGTTTGATGTGTTGTTTGGAAGAAAAAAGTTATTCAGTATTCCTGGAAAAATAGTGAAAATTTTGACCTCACTCAAATGTTCACAATGAGAATACAAGCCAAATTAAATTACATCAATAATTCAGCATAACTCCCAGCGATAAATTATATATTGATAGGATGTTCTCATTTCCTTCTTAATTAATAACCTCTGGTTGAGTTTTAATAAACAAATAAACAATATCAATGATCCTTTGGAAAGGCTCTTTGAAATGAACGGCTCCTCAAGATCCGGCTCCTTTTAAAGAGCCAAGAATCCCATGTCTACAATAAACAGTAGAAAGGCAAGTGAGTCTTTTTTTATAAGATAGAGTACATTACAATTATTATCATGGTTACTTTTTCGTTATTGTCTCTTCTGTATCTCCTACATTTAGTGTGTATGATTCACTTTTAAGTGGGCTCTAAACTATTAAACAACTCAGGAAACAAACCAGAACGCTTATCTGCCAGAGAAAACATTGAGGGGGGAAACAAGTCCATCCCCCAAAGGTTCGCCTTTCTATTGTGCCTTTAATCTAGCTGACTGGTACTGCGTTTTACAAATGAAAATATATCTTCTACTATATGACAGTGACAGTAAATGTAACATACCTCACAGAGAAAAACCGCTCGCTGCGAGGTAGCAGTTCTGCCAGGGCCAGATGCTAACTGTTCAACACCGCGTTTTATCGTCTTCGGTAACCAAACTCTTACACAAAGATAAAACTGCTAAATAAACATATGCACTGGTAATTAAATAATAACATTCAGTCTTCTAGTTACCAAACACAACAGAATTACACTCAGTATACGTAAATATTACGCATATGTATACAGACACGGGAGCCGCCATTTCTATCGCAGCATCTTCTTCTTCTTGTTTTGTTTTACGGCGGTTTGCATCGAGCATATTGGCTCATTACTGCCACCTTGTGCTCAGTGGTGTGGACAGACACTGCTGAGCCATGTCCAAAAGGGAACATTTTATGTATATATATATATATACTGTAAGTACGGTCGAATATATTATATATAATATGTATATATTATTACTGGGCAACACATGGCCAGTACTTATTTTCTGAGTCATTCAGAAGTTTGGACATGTTGGTTTTATCCTCGCAAGTATGTATTCCAGACTTTGTTAAGATGTGGTAGTATGATGCCTCACACAGTGTTTGCCTTATGAGAACGTTTGTATTTCAGGGCTTGTCAAACATGTACATATTTGGGCTACAGGGCACAAAGGCTTCATCTGATATAACCTGACTTATCAGTAAAATGCACATGGTTCACAGGCCCCTTGCAGTAATAACACCACCGCATCAGTACTTCTATGTACTATGTGCTACTGGACAGTAATAATAAATCGCATGATATATTAGTCCAAAATTCAAAGAAAAAAAATGATAACGACACTATTGTACAGTCAGAGGTTTGTATGATGACTTAATCGCTTATCTTTCTGATTTCTTGATTCATTTTTTTTAATTGCACTGACATTTCTTTACAAAGCAGTCTTTTTTTTATAACTAAAAAATGAAATTAGTCTGCTCGTCATCAATTAACACATTTTACATAAACATATCATTCACAATCTTTGTTATTTTGGTGAACGTGGCCGAAGCATGTATGCGCAAATATAGCGCATACTTGACTGTCTTTGAAAATGTCAGTCTTGTGACCATCAAGTGATCACATTTGATTGGTTGTTACTGACAAAGCGTCTGTTTTATTGGTTGGTTGTTGTTGTGACGCGCAGGGGTGAGGTAGCATTAATGTCATTGGTGTTTTTGTAATGTCGGGTGATGAGCCGGGGGGCCCGGAGTGGTTTCGTAACCCGATGTTGTTTGGTAGCTAATGATATGTGTGTTTTCTTCGTCTTTCGAGCCCGAACGAACGTTTCTAGCGTCAGCGACACAGGTTGTATAATTCCAAGCGTCGCTAGTTGTCGTTAAGCTACACCCACATCAGAAGCTAACAGAAGCTTACTCCGGATAGCGGTTGCATCGATAAAACGTTTGGTGCAGTTCATTAACGCGAATATGGGTGAGGAAATGAATGATAACCGCGCTGACACCGACGACAGACCTGAAAGAAATGTTGAGGAAAACGGCGAAACGGTCGAAGGCGGTGTTAAATATTACACGCTAGAAGAAATTCGACAACACAACATGAACACTGACACATGGCTAATCATCCACGATAAAGTTTATGACATCACAAGTTTCCTTGAGGAGGTAAGAAATACCCTGTAGCAGCTAATCTTAACACGGTATCATTAATGTCATCACAATATGTTTTGTTTTCTTGAAACACTTGGGTACTTGATGCCGATGAAGACTATTTCCTGGATTTACCACCGTGTCAGCGACGTATAGCGACAATGTACATCAGCTAAGCTTTGTGGAAGCGTATAAAACAGTGTCTCATTATAGAATTACAACCGTAAGTTGTAATTGCAAGGGTGAAGCCATAACCTTTATGGTTAACATTTAATACAGTAAAATTCACATGTGCAATTTCTTCTGCAATAATTGTCACGAGTGACAAGCAGATGTTAAGTTAACTGGAAGTCGTGGAGTTTAACTTGGTGTTATTATTACCCAGAACTTAATAGTCACTAGTAATGCAAACGTGTGGCTTTATAGCAAGTTGCCGTCAGTTAGCTTTAGCCACATGTAGTAATGTTTCTGTAATGGACTGATTAGCTAAAGTTGCAGAGACGGGGTTATTTGATTACTTATGTTGCAGAAAAGTATTTGTGCTGGAATTTTGCAACAACTTTTAACACTGGGTGAAAAAATGTCTTTAAAGATAAGTGTAGTTAGGTGTGCGATGATATCATACAATAAAAAGTACCCTAACTAACGATATTTTGTATTTAAAATTCCATAGGTTCTAACTGTGGCTACAATACTACAATATGTTATGTGTGTATGTATCGGCATAGTAGCTCATGAATTCAACTTACAATTGTAGTGAAGGAGAAATATGCAGCATACCATGTTCAACATAGAATAGAAATACTGACAAATGTATGTATGCAGTAAAGTCCTCATGGATACTGCACAAAGAGTACCTGCCCAACACACTTTTTGTCTGACTGCAGCATCCTGGAGGTGAAGAAGTTTTACTGGAGCAGGGAGGTTCTGATGCGACAGAGAGCTTTGAGGATGTGGGTCACTCCACAGATGCCAGGGAGATGCTACAGCAGTACTTCATTGGGGAGGTTCACATGGTAAGGCTATTTCCTGCAATTATGTCCATTAGTTACTTCCAGTTATAGCAGTGTAATGTAACTAATGTATTCAACAATCAGTTGTCAATGCTTGAACAGAATCCTCACAAAGCTTTGATTCTGTGATTTTATATATATATGTATATATATAAATATATAGTTCTGCGTTCGTCAGTAGAGAGAGTAGTGAGATTATGTTGATGAAGGTGTTGATCATATAGTTTGTTTCAGCTTTGCCATCCAGCTAAAACAAATGCGTGTTAATTCCACATTACTTTTTAAATCATTTAAATACGTTTCCATTATGGAAGCATGATGGAAGAATGTGACTTTTGACTGACAAATGCAGCAACGACAACTCGGGTGTCATTCTAATACTTGTTGAAGTAGTTTCCAGACATCCTGTCCTTTAACCTTCTAAGGCCTTGCTTACACATACGTGGACATTAAAGTTCTATACAGATTCAATGTATTATCGCTATTATGATTAATGAAATTTGTATATAATGTATTTATTGTATTTTTTAATTTGATTTTTGTACTCATCTCAAACAGCAAGGAGGAATAAAAATGCACACCAAACTAAAGCTCAGGCCTCAGAAGGTTAAAGCACCAAGGGGCATCTTTAAATACAGGTTTAGGGGAGTTTGGAGGGTGCTTGTTAATGCAAATCTGTCAACTGCCAGTAATTTGCATTTGTCTTTGCAGGATGACAGAACAAAGGAAAAAGCCAAGGTGGGACCTAGTCTCTTCATTTGATGTTAAAATGGGATGAACACAAAAAACATACATTTATAATGTGTTGTTGTCTCCACCCCCCCCGCCCCCTCCCAATTCACTGCTCCAGGAAGTACCTGGCACGAGTTCGGGGAAGTTGAGGTCAGTCATGATACACACTACAGTATTTGACATGGTCTACTTGATGACTTAAACAGATGATTGGTCGATTCCACCGGTTATTGTTCATATGCACTAAGAAGTGACGTTTGTAAATAAGTTTAACACGTTGCACTGACCGTTCTAAATTACTTCTGCCGAAACATTTGTCAGAGTCTCAATAGTTTGCGCATTCGTTTTACAATAGAATTTCTCGGTTCTGATGGTGTTTTCTGTTTCCCAGCAGCTCCTGGACCACGTGGTTGATACCAGCTATTGCTGCGACCGTCGTAGGTGTCATGTATCGCTTCTACATGTTTGAACATAGGTCCTCCTGAGTGCTGTCAATCCTCTTTCTTCTCGAGGCCTTGAAATGTTTAACCAAATCTTCCTCACACAATTACTGTTGGAGCGTCTGAATTCTTTGACGCAACAAACCAAGGGGAGCAGTTTGGTAAAAGTACATTTGTCATCGACATCCATTGAGCACACAGGTTAAATATTTGGGCGGAGACCTCATTAAATTGTCTGCCTTCCATTTTTTGTGGATGTTCTTAATCACTATGGTTGACACAATCATTCTGTATTGTCTTTAACTTATGTGGTGATATACTTTCTGCCATTTTCACAGTTTTCCTTCATAATGTTCTCACTCATTAATTGGTTGCAATAATTTCTGATCATAAAACAGGAAACACTGTCCCAGATTTTGAAAAAACGTGTAACGTACGTTACCATCGCCGTGACTGAAGGAAAACACTGGATTAAATATCTATATGTGAATGCTGAATTAGGCTGATCCATCATATATGTGTTCTTATGCATTTTCTTGGTTTTATTTGATTGACAAATGTTAAATACACAGCTCATTTCCTGGTTGTAAATGCGTAACCTTATCAGATAGGATTAATTTAGTTCTTTTTAAAATAGTAAGTAGCATTACCTCACTCATGTAAATGTGATGATTAATTCATGTTTATTCTATTGTTTTCTGGGAATTGTGTTATTGGTACCTGATGAAAAGATTCCTAACAAGTTAGCATATTGTCATTATAAAAACAATGTTTTTTTGTAAAATCGACCAAATAGCAGGAAGACAGATGTTATTTGATTCTATACTATGCTAAATGTTTGCAACTGATGCGTTTCTATAACTTAATTTCTAAATTTATTTTATTACAACCTATTGATTTCTACCTGCGAACCGTAACTAGAATAAGCAGAAGTAGATGGTTTCTGCCTCAGTGATGTTGAGCACATTTTAGGCGTAGGGACGTTTGAATTGCAAAAATGAATTCACAAAGCTGCTGCTGTTTTTTCATGTGATCATATTTCGGGACATGTCAAAATGAAGTGAATCACCAGTCATTGTTTCTTTGCATAACTGCCATTTCATGTCATTAAATAAACCTACGTAAAAGGAGTCATGGTTGGTTTACTGTCTAAATGAAATGTGCACTGTTCGTGTGCTTGTTAGTTTAAAGATCCCTGAGCGGCTGTGTGAGAAGAATCAAGGGACAATTAAAATGAAAAATTCTTTGTGTTGGTAAACACCCATCAGCTTGTGC
The DNA here is from genome assembly GCA_901007665.1 of Aeoliscus strigatus. Classification (NCBI taxonomy): domain Eukaryota; kingdom Metazoa; phylum Chordata; class Actinopteri; order Syngnathiformes; family Centriscidae; genus Aeoliscus; species Aeoliscus strigatus. Next base: position 475,705 of record CAAKHB010007313.1, read on the forward strand.
TATTAGTATTAATATTCAAGAACCTTACCCATGGATAGTACATCCTACCAACGCAGTGAGAAAAGAGTTCATGTAAAATTTACAGCTGGGTTCAGTTTCAGCCTGTGGTCATCTTTTTTCATGTCAGATATAACAGGTGTCACATTGGCTCACAGCCAGTAAAATAAACCTGGTTTGTGAACCCTGAAATGATTATTCTAGTTTCCCATAAACTGACAAACAGCGGCGTGAACGTGTTAACATTTTTTTATTAATAAATATACTTCTAACGGGAATATTGACATGAACTTGTCACCAGATGTTGGTGTAAACCCAAGTAATCCACACATACAAACATGTCCTTAAATTATGTTTAATACAGTGAAATGACAGGGAAAAAGTAATGAACACACTCACTAAAATGTATTTCAGACCTCGTAGAAAAGCCTTTGTTGGTAATGAAGCCTCCTGTATGGAGCAGCTAGTCACTTTGCTCAGGTGTGACTTTGGCCCATTCTTCCATACAAACTGTCTCTTCTTTGAACTCTGACCTTTAGTTCTTTCCAGAGAACTGGATTCAAGGCAGGTGACTGACAGATAAATTTCAGCTGCTTTCTTGTCTTTGTCCTTTTTGCACCTTTTCCATGTGTTAAATACTCGTCCCCTGTGTCATTTCTGTTCATTCCACATAATTTAAGGGGATATATATGTTTTTGATTTCTTTGTATGTGTGGATTACTGACATCTGGTGACAATTCCATGTCAGTAGCGCCATTAGAAAATACATTTACTGAAAAAGATGTTGACACATTCAGTACTTCCAGTAGTTCCCTGCTCTCAAAGAAACCTCTTTGAAGTTGAATAAGTTTCAGTTTATCTCTAACTCTGACATTAAACTCCTCCTTAACATTGAACACACATTGTGCCATTTCATGTGGCTGCTGTTGTGTTTTTCTTATGCAACTAGTTCAGTTGCAGTAACAGCGAGAAGTGAATAGTACTTCAGTCCTAAATATGCCTGATACCTCTTAGCGACCTGTGAAGAGAAGCAGAGCAGCAGTGATTGAAATTAAAGCCCTTCCATCTGCAACATGCACAAGAGCCCTCAGCACACCGAGTGTCACACACATCAAGCATAGATTCTGCCTCTTTTGAATCATGCAGAGTGAGCGGATGCTCCCACTGGGGTTTTATAGTTTGCACAATCAATAAACTGCTGAAAAGGAATCAAACCAGTCACCTACTGTACTACTACTTCTTTTCACGAGACACAACAGAGAATGAAACATTTGTGAGCTCACCTGGACGCTACGTATGTGTTCAAAGATCAAAGGTGTATCTATGCATGCATCCTTTATTTATCCAGGAGACACACACACACACACACACACACACAAAGTCAGCCGGCTAAAATGGCTCCACAGGCAGTTTCAGACAGATGGATGGAAAAAAAAAAACACGAGAGGATAAAATACAGACTGGGATGATGTGACACAGCTACAGTTGTTCATTCAAAGGCAATTGTAAAATGAGCTTTAAAGGTGTTCAGAGCCGAGGAGGGAGTGTCTCTGATGTTCTATTATAAAAGGAGAAAATGAGCTCTGTGGTCACTCTAAGAACGATTCAAAGACTTGGAGTGGTGGCCATGTTTGCTGATGGGAAACGATGGAAGCTGGAGATGTAAAAAGGTTTATTCCTCCGACACAGGAATGATCATCCTGAGCCTAATGCAATAAGTAATTTCATCTAGTCGTCATACACTACTCCCAGTGTCAGGCAGAAGCAGAATGCCTCTATCTGCCTGATGTGACTCACACTCACAATCAGCCCCCTTTCATACAAAAACTGAAAATCATTCACACTTATAAAGCTCAAAAAAATACCACACTAAATTCGAAAACTGAAATAGAAGATCGTGTCCATAAATTTACTTTTAAATCATCCCATAAAGCCTCAAACTGAGCAGAGAAGAACAGTTCTTTTCTTTGTTTGGCTTTATTTGAATCATCCTCTAAATCAACCAATGAACAGGTACGTCTTTTTATTTACACCTGCTTCCTGTTATACTCCATTCAGGCACTAAAGACAACAGGTCTGCTCACATAGACACGCTCAGTTTAAGCACTAGATGGCACTACAACGTCAATATGGACCTGCTGCTGTTTTATACTTTTTTTTTTTTTTTTATCTCTCGACCCCAGAAAACAGCACAATACAACATAAAATGGCTAATCTGACTAACACCCACTCAGATGAATCCATCACAAAATGCAGTGATGAAAACAGCATTGTGTTTGTGCAGCAAGTGAGACAATATACTGACTAAACACTGATTCACCTGTGTGTGTCTCCAACAGCTTCACACTGGACTGTTTTACATTAGTTCCTGCTCATAGCATCTAAATTGCTATTTTCTGTCTCTTTATCACGAGATTGTTGACTTTTTTCATCCAATACTAAAAGCCGCCTCCACCTGATGAGACAGAAAGATGAGGCCCTCGGAGGCAGCATAGCACCTTGGGGAGCGCATGACGCTCTCAGATAAACATTACCCCCCATCTCACAGTTGCCTGTCATTTCTGTCAGCGGTGCTTTTCAAGAGAGCTGTTAATGCACAACACTCAAGCGCCCTGGGAGTCTTCCTAGGCAAAGATACGTGGTGGAGCTGGAGACAAAACACTTGTGGACACTGGAATTTATAGGAGGGTTTAGTGATGATTTGGATTAGTTTGGTGATTGACAGGATAGAATTTCATTATGTTTTGTGGGTGGTCAAATCGTACACATGCACTCACTGGCAGCACAGAGAACTGGGGTCATATTTTTGTGTTGGCAAAAAAAAAAAAAAAGAACAATCCCACGAGTATTATGAAAGCTTTGACAGCTGCCTAAAAGGTTCACTTCACTGCTCACATCAACGTTACATCTCCTCTCAAGGACTTAAAGGACATTTAAGGATTAAATTCAACCCGTTTCATTGAACACATAACCAGGGTCGCCAGTTAACCATGACAATTTCCAACGCAATCGCAATGTAAAATCCGGACAGCTCAATAAAAACATCCCAAATTATAGTGAGAAACCCATGCAAAAAAACAAAACAAAAAACAAACTCTTCCATTTAAGAAAGAAGTTTCATATCAAAAAACATCTCCTAGACCATTTACCCAAAACAAGTACCAATTTACCCAGATGACAAAAGAAAACTGAATTAAATAGTCACTTAAATAATTAAGTAATCATCTCAAAAGAAAATAACTAATCTAAAATAACTAAATAATAATAAAAAAAAACTAAATCCTTCACAGTGCAAACCCATCACATAAAGATTTCCACCAACTGATGCTGATTCAACTTCCAAAAAATTCTTCACACCATAAATGTGAGTAATGTAAACATTCAAATAAGAATCACGACATTGTCCAAACCAGCCCGATATTTACCCACCGGCAGCACGGAATCAAAAGTGAAAACCGCCCAGTCTGGCAAGTATGCAGAACTCTTCTTAATGTCACCAGGTTAAATCATGTTGACAGTAAATGTAGTAGCTTCTGTACAAAAAAATATTAAAAGCTGTAAAATCAAATGTTACTTGGCCGGTCAGTGGCCGTCTGCATGAAATTTTCTTTTTGTATTGATATACAGACGTTTGTTGAGTGCTTGTTCTTTTCTTTGTAAAAACATACACAATCAATACATCAGTTTCTGTTTTTATGCACTTCCCATATGCAGCGGCATGTATCTTCTATTTTTAATCCTTCTTTTACCTCATATTTCCCAGCTATTATCTAACATGGCTCTGGTAGGCATTGGTTTGCATATCCAGTTCTAATTACTCATTGTAAGACTTAAAAAGACCGTGTCGATGTAGAAAAACAGGAAGATTTAAAAAAAAAAAACCCTGTGTAAATCACTTTGGAAGCAGTCCAGCTGATAATTAAAACATTTTAAGTTCATAATAAAGACCAGCAAGCACTTAGCAGTTAGCAGCTAACAGATATACAAGTAGTTTACATTTAAGTGGAGGTGTGTCCCACCCAGCTAACAGCCTTTTAATCTTCTCCCTTCTGGTACATGTACCCACCGCTTTTCGCCTGTGGTTAAGTCAGTCCTACTGTACGGAGCTGATTAAATAAACTCAGCTACAACTGGAGGGTTCATCGTCTAACTCAAGCACATCGGGATTGGAAAAGCAATCTTCTGATCACTGGATGACCTCCTGAGCCACAGCCGCAGAGTGAGCCGCTTCCCATCCTCAGCTGCCCCATGCAAATGTCACAGGCAAGCAGCCGGTTGTCGTACAGAGGAGGAAAAACATGAAGGCAAGGGTTCACAGACGAGGTGATGTGCAGCAGACCGCTTTGACTTCATGAGCCAACTAAGGACAGACGAGGACAGTCATGTTCCTGTGTGTCCTCAGTTCAACCCCTGACCTACACCACACTCATCAGTCTGTAAGAACGCTGGTGGCTCCCACCTGCACTCAGCTGTCAGACTTTCACACCGATGATACAAGTCACATTGAGAAAAGAATCTTATTAAAGGCCAGATATGTAGAGAGCTCTGATCCTGACAGATTCTGAGGTTTGAGCTGTTCTCAAGTAAAACTCAATGAAAAAGTCTCAATGTAACCAACCGAGTTTTAGAGAAAAAAAACTCGACTTTCCTCATGTACCCACCAGACTAGAGGAGACAGACAGAAGATTAGATACCCTTAAGTCTGCAGCTTGACTGACTGAAAATGCGGCAGATTTTTACCCAATTCGGCACTAACAAACTCAATGTGTTTCACTAAGTTGCTCATGCAGTAACTATACTGTGAGAGCAACTTTGATGTAAAATTTTTTCACAAAACCTGCAAAATCTCACCCCCCCCCCCAAAGATTTCATTATTTTTTTTTGCAACTGAAATCTAAGGCAGTTCAAGGGCTTAATGCTTTATTTATCAAATCATTTATAAACCAAGACATTGTCACACATTATCTCTCCATATTTATCTTTCAAAATAGAACAACATGCATTTTTTTTAAAGATCACTTTGACATTTTTCTGATGCACAAACTTTCCTCCACCGTGTGCAGGGGGGGTCACTGCCATCAGCTAACACCCACATGGCCTCGCAGTGACACCACACGCGATGTGTGTTGGCGAAAATAAACTGCAAAAGTTTAATTCACTTTCCCCTTTTGAATTATTGCAGAGGACCAACTCTTGATTGATGCAGACTCCGCAGTGGAAGATAGAGACCCAGCTCATGATTGTAAATAAACAACCGCGGCCTCAGAACTTATCCTACAACTTATCTCTCGACCACAGAAATGTGCTGACCTTTCTACAATGAAGCTGCTTAATTACTTTTCTCCTTGCATACACCGAGACGCTGCGAATTAAAAGGTCAACCTCTCCCAGCTGTTACATGCCAAGGTCTTCATCTCTGAGTTTACACTGAACAAGAGGTAGATGGCCCTGATCCGTCCACATGTTTGTAGTCAGATGGAGACGTCGGTTCCAAAAAAATGTCTCATGAATGTATGATGAATACTTGAATACAAAAGTCCAAGGATCAAGTATTAAAATACGGATTTTATAGCGTGTATATGTTTAAAAAAAAAAAAAAAAGGCTGTTGGTGTGTGTTGGGGGCACAGGCTAAGCAGTGGGTTAACTATAAAACAACTAAAAGGTGGTTTAAGAGTTTTTTTCTGACACTGCATGAGATCTGGCAACACTGTGTTCATGGGTAAAATGAAAAGAAAAAAAAAATTCCAAAAATTAGAATAATTAGAAACTGAACCTGCGTTCCAGTCAACAGAACGCGGTTTAGGCTGTAAATTGATCAACTAAAAGAAGTAAAATATGAGTGTCTAAATAAATCAACAGATAATTCTGGAGGTGATGCAGCTGCCATCGTAGCCTGTCTTAGTATCAAACCATCTCCAGTGTGAGTAGCCAACACCTAAAGTCTGTGTGCGATTAAACCGACAGATTCAGCTCAGCAGCCACACAAAGTCCCGGACTGCGTCTGCCCTCTCCCCGCTCGCCGCTGCTCCTCAGACGTGGAGCTCCTAGGCCAGAGTCAGCAGGGTGCAGGTTGAGGACACACTGGACGAGCGCTCGTGCACACTGTTGTTATTGTCCAAATGGCCCAATGCAAACTCGCCTTGCAAGGCACTGCAGCACGCCAGGCTATCGGCCAGTTTGGGACAGAGGGACACAGCCAACCGCCGGCTGACGATGTGGAATTTCCTGCGGAAGCTCCTATTGATCCAAAAGTAGAAGATACAGTTGAGGAAGCCGTTGGAAGTTGGCAGCCACACCACCACAAATTCAATCCACTCAGGAACGCTGCTGCCTGAGAGCGCTACAGAGCAAAGAGGGCGCAGGTCAGCACGAGATATTTCCATGTGTAATAAAGCAGCAGAATCAGCCATCGGTCATTTCAGCCACTGACTAACATTTGGATACAAAAACAATAAGATCTGTAAGGAACTGAATCTAATGAGGCTCACTGGGGTTTGGACAGCGGCACATATACGACTTCCAGCTTCTTTGTGCAGAGATTTTCCTTCATATCAGATGGATGTCAGCCCTCTTTGGAAAAGGTCTGCAAGTCTAAAAATAATCAGCACTGCCTCCACTCTCAGACTTGATTACTCTAAGATGGCACATGGTCGAGATGCGAGGACATCAGAAAAGGGTTGGACTCAGAGAACTGGCCTTGAATCAATGTATTCATGCCCAGAATTACATAAATAACAAGCATGTCCGTTTGCACAGCTTGTACTGGGAGAATCTGGAGAGGGAGAGACATTCTTGAAAACTAATGCTCAACATTCAAGCATGGAAGTGTCATAGGGAATGGGAACGAATAGTTCAAAGCCTGAATATGCTCCATATATTTAAAATGAAACAAGTGGACAACAGAATGCACACAAACTCCATTCTTAATTAATTTACCCCGACAATAATTACTGATTCTAACAGTTACAAGTCCACAGAGTGGTTGTATTAACATATATATATATACAGTATGTCCCCACCAGGATCACAGACATGCACGGCGTGAGCCTCAACGGAACTGAAACATATGAAACTTTAAAGACGTTTGCCTTCTGTCAGTTTACGTGAAAATAGAATTGCTGGAGGCTGACTGATGATGGTAGATGGATGAACTAACTCAGGGTTTTTCCACTAAACCTGCTGTGTGAAACGGGCCCCTCACTTTTTTTTTAATCAATTGACCAACCTAGTTGTTTATTTATTATTATTATTATTTATCTATCAGTCGATCTTTTCTCTTGTAACCCCTCTATTTTTTGAGCTGTTGGAATGAAGGAAGTTGCCTCTGGAAAAGTATTTGATTCTGATTTCGCCAAATATTGCATTTGTTGTCCAATATATTGATACAGTATCATGTCACCATGACAGAACCGGTGACTTACACCCTTTGCATTCATGTGCAGCATCATTCCCACTCATGCTTACCATTGTAGATCATGGCTGCCATGCAGGGGGTCCAGCAGGAGTAGTAGGCTGCCATCACTGGAACAAGCACCCTGGAGGCCACATCCGGTCTGCTGCGACGCGTGCAGTTGAATTGGCGCAGTTTGATCCGCTGCCTCTTGGCGGCGCACCACACCCTCAGGTTGGCGTAGGTCATGACGATGGAGCAGGGGAAGAATATGAGGCAGGTGAGGCTGAGAGAGTAGCCCACGTTTGTGGAGTAGGCCGGGTTGCAAACCAGTGACGCGGTGGAGAAATGAACCTGGATGATGCCGTCAGGGAAGGACACTGGTGAGAGCAGGACGGGGGGGAAGCACCAGGCGAAGGCGATCAGCAGCATTGTCCTTCTCCTGGTCAACACACTGGAGTATTTCAGTGGGTAAAACACGGCGATGTACCTCTCCAGGCTGATGGTGGCCAGGGTGTACATGCAGGTGGAGTACACGGTAGCGTTACAGAAGGCCACAATGTGACAGAGTGCATCTGGCCCCTCGGTGTAATCCTTCATCAGACTCACCCACAGGTTCAAGGGCATGACCAGCAGTCCGAACGCCGAGTCTGCAGCAGTGAGGGACAGGAGGAAGTACCGAGAGTTTCTGGACCAACCCGCCACAGAGGAGGTGATGACCAGGAGAACCGCAATGTTTCCCAAAGTGATCATCACTCCCAGGATGATGATGATGGTGACTTTGAGGGAGCGGTGCGTCACGTGCTGCGCTGCCTCGGAGTCAATGTTTGACAGGTTGGAGGCGTCAAAGTTGGAGAGGTTCATGTTTGCAAACATGAAGTTTCCTCAAAGAAGAGACATTGCTGAGAACACATGTGCTACCACAAAGCGGTCGGTGGTGCAGTAAAACAGCTCCTCTGCTGAAGAACCTGAGCCAACAGCTGCACACCTGCAGCAATCAGAGCTGGGTGGTGTCTGTCTCTCTCTCTCTCTCTCTCTCTCTCTCTCTCTCTCTCTCTCACACACACACACACAGTCCATTCTTGCGCCATTCATGTACAACATTACACCATAAAATAAGTGCATAACTTTTAAACTTAAAAGTGAGGAACTAAAACCAAAAGAACTGGAAGAGTTTTTGTCTTGTGGTTGCTTTTATTGTCTTCCCCGAACTTGAGCGTCATTTACGGACACCATGAGCTTATCAGTACCCCACCGCATTAACTACACCCACGGATCCAATGAGGTGAAAAAAAATAATTCTAAAGTTTTCACGCCAACAACTGAAATACACCTCAGTTTTCAAGGTGAAAGTTATACACTAAAACTTATCTGGTGTATTGCATTTCAAAGCAACATTTAACCTGTTTGAAAGTACAATAATAGTAAAGGACCCACAGTGACACAACATTCAGAAAAATATTTGGTATTCACAGGTTTTTACTGCAAAGGATAACGTGAATACAGTCCAAAGTCTGAAATGATTTCTATATTTATACACAGTCTGCATTTGATGCATTTGCATTTGTTACCTCATAGCGAAAATGTCCCAGGTTCTCTTCCTGGCCTGGGATCTTCTTCTCTCCAGGTACTCCAGCTTCCACCTCAAAAGCATGCTGGGATTAATTGGTCATTCTAAATTGTCTGTAGGTGTGAATGTGAGTGTGAATGGTTGTCTGTCCTTCATGTGGCCGTGATGAGCTGGTGACTGGTCCAGGTTGTACCCTGACGTTCACCCGTTGACAGCTCGGGTCAACTCCAGCACTACCGTGACCCGTAACTGGAGCAAGCAGAAGAATACGAATGAATGAATGAAACATATGTGATATTTAATGTGGTTTCTCAAATAAATGAGCATGTCCCTCATTTTAGGTGCTGAAGCCTACAGGGGGGGTGATGTATCGCCAGAATGTTGGGGTGTGCACCTCTGTTGAATTAAGAAACGTTTTTAACAGCACAAGGGTCAAACGCTCTTATTTACCAACTCAAACATTTTATCAAGCTGCGGGTTTGCAGCCCAGCTCACATTTGCAGACAGGTCGTAAACAATGAGAGAGTCAACAAGTCAAAATCATTACCTCACTCCCCAAAAAACGCTCCCACAGAAGAAGTCAGTGCGCCGTCACCTTCACCAAAGCCAAAACATTTCACATCCCATCATGTTCAATTTCTGTGTTCACACACCATCAGTGTCAGGTTCACCTCTGCCTCCAATGCAGTGTGAGAGGTTTAAGTGTTTTTGTCTGCGCTGCTGAATGGCGGCATAATGAATTCATAGAACCAGGATGAAGAAACGGGCAGGAAAAACCTCTGGCACTCTCCAATCAGTGAGATTGCTACACAGTTTTTACAGACTGTTCCTGGGCACAGTGCCCCACTTCTCCACCTCCCAAGGGACATTAATACGGCCGATGATTTATTAAATCTTTTTTTGCACACGCTTACACATCCGTGTCTCCTATTCATAAAAAGATTTTTTTTTTCTATTTCCTAGAGTTGGATACATGAAATGACCTTGAGAAATTGCTTTTATGCAAATGAACTGGACATTTCCAAACACAATTATAGTAACAAATGAGCTGCTTAAGGATGACATGTAGAAAACAAAAACAGATGTTTGTAGGATTCAACAAATAGAAACAAAAACTACATATTTCCACGCCTGAAAACACATCAATCCTCTACACCTCTCGGGAATTGGCTGCTAATGATATAAACATACGTATGTATATGTACATGTATATGCAGTATGGATTAACAGAGGTGCGGTGGCTGCAGTGCACCATGGGAACAACCTCTTCCATAAAACCAGAGCCAAGCAGCTTTCACAGTATGTAAATATACATATTTCCTGACTTCTGTTCCACTGCCCTGGTCCAGTCCCCCAGAGGATATCTGACAGCTATCTGTGTTTGATATATGAGTTTCTCACTGTCCTAATGAGTAGATTTCTCTTGATGATATTGCACACAGCCTGAATGAGGGGATGGATTCTGGCACCTTGGGTTAATATCTTCAGTCTCTCTACATTTCCTACTTGAATCTGTCTCTTAACAGCAACAGACATGCACAAGGGCACCTGATACCAAAGAATTAATACTATATCAGTAATACATATCAGATTTCATCTAAATAAAAAAAAACATTCTGGGAGAGTACAGATGCTACATTTGTCGTTTTTCAGGGTTTGGAAATGTTTCCCGTTAAAAAAAAAAAAAAAAAAAAACTTTCTGAAACCAACTTGTGAACAGCACACAGCAAATACCAGCGTCTGGTTCTGTTTTCAAAGCTGACGCTCACTTTCCTCTTAATGGTGAGTTTCAGCGACCTTGTTACTGAGGTTCATGGAACCTGCTTGTAAAACCGAACGGTACAAAATCAGCAGCCACCAATGCTAACTAATGAGTGAAAGAGATTCTTCATTTATTATGAAATTATTAAAATGCATCTATTATTTTTTTTTCAGATTTTGAATTGTTTTAACTGATTTTATTTAGTTTATTTTGACATTATGTGCTAACATTGGATATTATTTCAAACACAAATAACCAGGGGGCTGCACCAAATTCAGCACCGGAAGCTAATTTCCAACAACAATTACATTACAACAATAAAATGATCGGAATCTGAACGTGTACACAAAGTGGACCTGCACATGAGGAACTTCCAGTCATGTTCCTCTTCTCTTGAGTTCATTCATAAATCCATCTGCTCCGGTGTTTCTGCACATTTTCATGCCACAAGAGAGGGAGTGTTTGTGTGGGTGTGTGCGCTCACAAGCGGCACTTGCACAAAGGTGCCTGTGTAAATATAGTTGATCCCATGCCACCATAAGTGAGATAGGGAGAGGATGAATTTGTACACATTTGCAATTGCATATCCTGTGAGTGGGTCGACTTCCCACCTGCTTCAACTGGCCACCTACTGCACAAGCACTTCCTGATGTGGGCGAAGGCATCCAGCTATTGATTTGATTTGATGTGTCTGTGCATGTGTGCATGTGTGTGTGTGCCCGTGTGTGGGCAGCATCTTATTCGAACAGTGAGAGTTGATGCGTGATGTTTGAGAGCGATTGCGTGGCGGCGGGGAGGTTCATCCTGACAGTTTGTCTTACTGATAACAGGGCTCTGCCAGTGCTGACAAAGAAACAAAAACAACCACCTGGCAGGTTGAACGTTATTAAAGTAGTGTCTAAGATGTCTCCAGGGTCTGTCTGTACGCTGTCATGTATACCCCCCGGGGGGGCGGGGGACCCCATCACATTACTTTGTGCAGCGATACATGACACAAACTGCAGGAATTAGGGATCTGATTGGGCTAAAACCCCTGTGTGTAGGTATGTGTGATCCCACTCTTGGATTTGACGCTTTTGATTTGGAAATGAACTGATAATAAGGGAGG
>CAAKHB010007313.1:502992-520939 GCA_901007665.1 Aeoliscus strigatus
GGCTGTCAAACTCATTTAGAAAAATCTTTTTTCTAAATTCTCATTTTCAGTCGTATTATCGTTGTATCGTTGTATTATCGTTGTATATTATATCACACATGTGCAAAGAAATGCATGAAACACAAAAGTTACAGTTGATTTATTATGCAATTTTCAGTGAGTCCGTTTTCAGTGAGTCTGGTTTTGTCCCATGCGCCACTATGTTTGACAGTCCTGGTCTACACCAAAAGAAGAAATGACTTAATTTGATGTGTTTTTGTCGTTTTTCACCATCGGTGGTGACTTCTCTGAGAGTAGATATCCATAATGGAGACACATCACGTGTACTGTGACTCAGACAAAAAAGGTGACCGATTTTTTTTCTTCACTTCACTTCTGATGGATGATTCCTGCGCCGCTGCGTTGCAGTTGGCGGCAGATACCATCACTGGTCATTAAAACAAAACGTCCTGGTCTTCCTTCACACATTTCTCAGGCAGTAATGCATCGCTCACACTCGTCCCATGATGGATGTGATTGGTGAGAACAGACTCTCTGTTGGCTGCAGCTAATAATTCCACCATTCTGCTCTCAAATGTTTCTGTAACAGCAGCACTCACACCATCAAATTACATTTTAAACTGACCTTTTTAATTTCTAGCCTGAATTCTCAAATTAGCTGATCAAATTTGTCTTTGTACAAGTCCACCAACACTTACTCACTCCAGTGAGTAATACTCACTCCAGTAACAGGTTGCAATTAATAACTGATTAATAACTCCAAGAGTCCAAATTAGAAAAAGCTTAAAAACTGTGAAATGCATGAACTTTCTTTGCTTTGTTTCAGTGGTAGCAGGATAGCTGAAGTACTACTATCCTGTTTACATCGTCAGCTCTGAGGGACTCACATTATCATTTGCCCACCAGGAAAACAATAAACACAAGTCCCTTCCATTAAAGTTGTGTATATTACTGCATGTGAGGAGCCATTACACTGACATAAATATCTACAATGGTCTGAAAAACACTATTTACCAAATGCATAGAGAAAGTCACAGCTTATCCACCAAATACCACACACACCGTGGTGCCAGGACGCAAACATCAGTATTAATTTGTGATGATCACTGGTCCAGTTATGTAGTACATTCATGGCTTTGTAAGTCAAACTAAGTACATTTAAAAAAAACTCATACTTTTCCAAAAGGTCACATGACTAAATTGTCACGAGAACGCAGATAATTGCAATGTGTGTGTGTGGAGTACTTTGAGTACCAGGAAGACAGTGTAAATGGGTGGCAGTGTGTGCGCAATCTGTGCACACTGACGTGTGTGTGTGTGTGTGTGTGTGTGAGACAGAGAGAGAGAAGTCAAGGAGTCGTGGGTCATTACGCACTGCTGCTGTTCCTCAGTGAAGGGGCTGTCAGAGCCGTTCTGTCTCACAGAGGCTCAAAAGTTCTTTCTGGTGGAGATGTAGAATGGTATGTCAGCTGATGTGTGTGAGAATGAAGTCACAGGATTGGTCAGTGTGGCTTTTTCAATCATCAGTTTGTGAAAACACCTCGTGCTTCAGAATATATTTTAAATTACAAGTGGAATTTGTGAAACTCGCACAAAATACACCAGCGTGTGTTTGGTCATACACTATATCAATATATATGATGTTTTTATTTCTGTCGTTGCAGACTTTCATTCTCTTCCATAGTATGTAAATGGAGCCACACTGTGCACTGGATGAAATTAAGTCCATTTATCTTTCACACAGGCAGTGAGCCACCGGAGGCTGCTAATAGTTACCTCACTTTGTTCGATTCTCAAACACAGCGCTCACACGCGAGATTATTTATCTGTTCATTTCTCCCCAGCTAATAAAAATGAGGAAACAAAGAAGCAGCCAGCATTGTTTCTTCCTGTGCCACTGAGAGGGAGCAATGATGCAGAACACGAGCACTCAAGTGGCACCGGTGACATTGACGCAATTGAAGCTCGATGCTATTTAAACTCATCAATTCATGGAAGCCACTTGGGCTTCAGTTAATATATTGATCAGACTTGTAAGCTCACTGAGAGGGGAAGGAAGTAATTGACTATAAAAAGTACTTCTATATCAATAAACATCCAAGATGTTGCACAGCAATAAAATTAAATAAAATCCGAGATATAAAAGTGTCTTGTTAACACTATCTGAACATCAGAAAACTGTATTTATCCCAATAAGGACAAATTGATCAGCTGTTTACCCCGTCACATGAACAGAGCTCACACATTTCAAATTGTAGAAAGATATGTCAGTTCATTTAATATACAGACTCAGGGTTCAAAATTAAAAAAAAAAAAAAAATAGATAAAAAAACAAGGGCCAGTGACATTTACTTTGTGTGATTGTCATGTATAAGCCCTAATAACTTGATAAATCATTCAGTTAAAAGAACAAATTCTTGTTTATGTCCATCCGTTGACACATGCCGTCCTTCAGCTCGCCTGAAATAACAATTCGGGTTCACGGCAGATGTCATTTTCTGATAAGACACAACGTAGATATTGCTGCTGTATTTTGGAATTGACTCACTGCATGATTGATATTCGGTACACAGAATGATCTTTGTCCCTTTCCTTTTACCCATTATTTATTCATGTAGTTATTTTATTGCACGTTGTTCTGACAGTTTTCACAGTGGAATAAAAAAGCTGGTGCATCAAATTCAACAGGGAAGCTAAATGTTCTATGTTGTCAATGACCTGTGACCTCTACGGTACTAAAATCTGCTTTTGTCTTCACCAGCAACACCTGCTTTATTTTCCACCAGCACTGCAGAGGTGAATGCTGAGCGTTCGCTTTAATTAACAATGTATTTTCTCCCTGTCCATGGAGCTCCTCACCCAGCAGTTGAGGATGAAATCCAGATGAACGTCCAGCACATGTGGATTGTCTCTTCAGGTCGTCTGGACACAAGCCGTTGGATGGATGGATCATTTCCATTCCACTGTCATCTCTCCATCAGTCTTCCATGTTTCTCCAAAACAAACTCTCCCACCGACTCGTTTTTTCTGATAACGTCTTGTTTGTCGCTCTGATTGGTCGAAGCGTTAACCAATACTGGTTTCTTGTCAGTATCTGACTCTGTATTTCTGGATCTAGTGTTTGTCGAACCAAAATCTGACCAAACTGCGTCTGCGCAGTCGTGATGAAACAGCAGCTTTATTGTTGTTAAGACCATTTAATGAAACGGAGAGGAAACACTGCTCGGATGACATCTGATAAAGGCTTTGTCACAACTTCCTCTGTAATGAGCTGTGGATTGTTTTGTATTGTCGCTCAGAAATACATCGTACTCTGCTCGGAACAATGAACTAATACATAAATAACAGACTCTATTGTGTCAGTGTGAAGCAGGTGGCTTCAAATGAAGAAACAGTTATTGATTTCAGCCTTGACAAACAATAACGATTTTTTTCGCGTTTAACTTCTCCTGCCTGTGTACTGAAATACTTTCAGTATCTGACAGATGAGAGTGCCTGAGCTCAGGGTGTGGAGATGTATTCATTCATGCATCTTCTTCCGCTTCTTCCGGTCGCGGTTTCGCTGAAGCTGATCGCAGCCGGGGTACAACCTCAGCAGCTCGTCACAGGGCCCGGTGTGGATATGTCCTGTGAATTTATTATAGCGTTGTGTAGTGCTTGTATGTAACAGATTCTATAGCTCTGTTCAGGGTACACGGCAGGCTGTAACCATGGCAACAGCTTTGGGACAGGGCAACAAAGTCCATGTCACATTAACTCCATCAGACTGGAGTCAGATGGAGAAATAGGTTGAAATTGTTCATCTGTGTGCTTGGTCCAAGTCTTTTTCTTTCTTTCTTTCTTTCTTTCTTTTTTTCTTTCTTTCTGTCTTCTTTTCTTTATGTAAGGGGAAGCATATAATATATGTAACTTCATTCTTTCTCACTCAAGTGAGGGATTGTTCAAATTCCCCGTACGAGCCACCGGTGGCCTGATTCGTCCTTGGCGCTCAGATGATTCATCTAATAGAGGAGCTCGAATCAAGACTCAAACGGTCCAATCAGCTGAGGATGCTGTGAAGCTGTTGCAAGCAATGACCACAGAGTAGTGTATAGCGACTGCACAGTCTACGCCATAGCTTACAAAGGTTCCCTAAGCTGTAGTGAGAATGTCTACTTACTCTGTGTGGCTCTGAATTGAATCCACTGTTTTTCAGGATTTTTCTTTGTTTACTTCGAGCGACAGCGACTGAGATTGAGCAGATCTTGTTACCGCACTAACTACAACACGATCATGTTCTGCACACAAATCACCTTTTGGATGGTTGTATTTTCTCTGCAAACACAGGGAAAGTGAGCAGGGAAAGTCACATGACGCAAACAGTCCAATCAGAGTTGTTGCCATCTGCGTGAAGAGGTGCACGTGTGGCTATGGCGTACACTATGTCGTCGGCAACGCAACGGCCTGAACCCTAAACAATAGGTGTGTCAGCGATTTGACGCAGAAGCATAAATCGGATCTGAGATCACAGGCAACTGAATTTCAATTGTTTAATGTTCTGCATTTGTAACACAAGTCACTTTGCAACTGTTTTTCACGGGAGTGTCATTATTTCTTTGGAGAGCCACTCAGAGTGATTGTGTGATAGTGTGCAGTGTATTGACGGGGAGAGTTGGGGATCAGAGGCATCTGAAAGACATCAGAGGGGCTCGCTGGAGGCATTTCAAAGGTGTGCTCCGCTACCTCAGGGGAGGGAGAAGACAGCTAATTAGTCCTGAGACTTCCTCTCCATCTCGTGTTCTCATTGGAAACAGACAACCACTGTCGTCGATCACTGTTTTGTTGTTGTTGTTTTTTTTTCATTAACAGCACCCCCAGCAAGACCTCGCTGTCGTATGAGTGTGAGGGAAACCCTGCTGAGTTTGAAGCCATTCATCTGATAACGCAGGCAAAGCATCTGACAGAACAACACATTGTCCCTGGGTGAAAGTCTGATGTTCGTTGTAGTACTTGTGAATATTAAGCAGCGGTTTGTGAATCAGTCGAGAAAAACATATTTAAACAAGTGCGAGTGTGTGTCACAGCTCTGTCGGACGTTCACTGTCACTGTTAAAACCGTGTTCTTCCTTGTGTCTTTGTCCCTGAATCTGACAAAAAAATGAAGGTCTACATCTCCCTAGAAATAGGTGTCACCATGGAAACAACTGTTATTCAGCGCTCTCAACAATAGCTGTTAAATAAAGGGAGCCGTCTGATGGAATTAAAGAGTCGGCTCAGACCCTCTTTCCCTGCACCGAGTACGCACAGCAGCAGCAGCTGAATCATACAGGGCAACCGACACCTCATTAGACCCATCCTGTCTGTTTTTCTACTCATACCCACCAAACAGCCGCATGTTGTGTAAGGTCACAAACAGCAGGCAGGATCATTCGAAGACAAACAAACATGTCCCTGTTCAGTTCCATGTTTGTGTTGAAATAATTCAGAATAAAGTGCGGGGACTGCTTCGTTTGAATTGTGAGATTTATTCCGACAGAGACCATAAACCACGAGAACAGAGGTTTGTGCAAATGCAGGCTTGCATATCATCATATCATAAAGTCCAAAAGTATGACAGCACGGCACAGCTTAACAATAAGCATGCAATAATTCCCTTTTGAGAAATGAAATATTTACTAATGGTATTACTTCGTACCCACAGTCGCACCTGGTGGGCGGGCAGAATTTCAAATGCATCAATGTGCTTGGAAAAACCTACGACTTGTTCAGTTCGTCCGACAAGTGTGCAAGTAAAGATACCACCAAACAGTCCACAAAACTCTTCCGCACAAGCCAGACGTGACATTTTGCATTATTAAATTTAGTCAAAAGTATTTTTGATTCTCTAGTAATAAGTATTTTTCATGCTTGATCTGTTATTTTTCATTGAGAGATGGCAGATTTTAAATGTAGATTCGAAAATCAACTAAAGTAGAGTAGTTTTGGGAAGCGTCACATTTGCATGTTGCAGTAATTGCGTGGCTCTGAGTCCTAATGAAATTATTTCAGAGCAGTAATTCATCATTTTTTTTGTTCATGACATACAAAATCGGCGACACAGACTAAGTACCACGTGACACACAAAGCACAGGGAAAGTTTCATCAGTTTTAAATGTTTAAGTAGGTCTGGTCTCCAGAAAACAAAATACTGGTTTAATTTCCATTCCTGCCCTGGTCAGAATACATAAACCATGGTTTATGGGAAAGCACAAGCTGGTATCAACGATATAGGATTATAGTTGTTTTTTTTTTCCTTTTTACACATGAAGAACATTAAAAATAATTGTTTTGTGACTCTGCTGTGTTGATCTGCCAAGACTGACGAGTCCAGAAATCAGCTAACACTATCCAATGCTTGTTATTGCTGCAGCATGTTTCTTATTTGGAATGAATACCAACCCTGTTGTTCATTAGTCACATATGAAGCAGCGCTTCTGCTGTGGGACCAAAGTCCCTCCAGGATCATTTACATTCGAGTAACTTAGTATGGCTCCAAGTCAAGGCTCTCTGAATCGATAGGCCTCATCGTGTGATCCACAGTGATAGAAGAATAGTTGTGCTCGTCAAAGGAGTTCAGAGAACAGCCGGCAGCCGCGCTGGCGTTGAGGTGCATTCATGAGTCAATAGTGTCTGGGGAGGGACGGTGGAGCTCTAGAGGACAAATCAAAGTCAAATTAATATTTGCAGTATGTGTGTGATGTTGGCTCCTGGCTGAGAGCACTCTGATATATTTCATTTTTATTTATATTTTATTGCTATTGACCTTTGCTAGTTTTCCTTATTTAATTGCCTATTTAGATCAGATTTTATTTCATCTTATTTTATTATTTTACATTGTTTTATTTGATATCTTTATTCTTTTCAGGGTTTCATCCCTCTGCTGTTTCCTTGCACATCAAAGCTTTTTCTCAGCGCCTTATTTTGAATAGTTTCAATTATTCTTGCATCGTGGACTGGGTGGGTTTTAACAGGGGTTTTTATGTTTAAGTACTTGTATGAGAGGGACTGATTTATTGACTGAGCATGAATACACCATTTAAGATCAATAAGCTCATCCAAACAACACTAAAAACAGCACTAAAACACATTATGGACAAATAATGAACGATACAGCTAAAACACACTGTATGCAGGTTTGATCCTGACTGACTCACTGCTGCCAGCAACAACACTGGCTTTTTTTTTTAAATAGTGGAATTTTCAAATGGAAATGGAATAAAAAATTAAGCATAAGATATATTTAGGTAGATTTTAAACATTCTATCGCTGATGTTTCTGTGTGCTGCAGGGCTTGCTGTGATCACTTGCTGTGTGCTCGAACTCAGTCGGAAGCATAAAAAGTAGAGGAGTTAATGCAATATACAGCAGGAGTCAACCCACAGGACAGCTGACGACGGCACCTGACGCTTCAGAGGGAAATGGACGCACTTGACATTGCCAGATTTTTTTTTTTTTTTTAATTTACATTTTTTTACATTGTGCATCATCGCCATGTGCGGAAAAAGAATGAAATGATGATCACTCTTCTTCTCTTAGAGAAAAATGTAGTTTGAGCTCTGACCCAAGAAAATCTGTTTTCTCTGTCATTCCAGAAACTATGCGAACTTTTGTTACCTCCCAGTTGCAACAGTTCAACAAACACGCTAACAGGTCACTAATAGGTTTCACAGGAGCTGATTAAAGGATGCAAAGTGATTGTTTTTTCTCTTCTGTAGTCCAACAGCCCCAGTTACACTGTTGCGTTGATTATTTTACACAAAATGCACGGTTTAAGCAAACAGCAAGCGCTGAAACCTCTACAGGAATTCAGTTTGCTGGGAAATATGAATACATTCTAATACATAATATTCTGCTAATTTAATCTCAGCTGATAAATATATAACATCCTGATTGCATGGAGTGTGATATACTGTTCAGCAAATCTTCACATCCATCTGATATTTCCAGACACACTAATGCATGAGAAAGTAATGCCTGAATTTCAGGGGCAGCGAGGAATAATAAGCCTTCATCTGATCAATGGCTGTGCTCGGAGGGATTGGCCTGCATGCATAAAATCTGACAGAAACATAATCCTCCAAGACTCGTGGTGCTGAAACAGCGAGGATGGTCAATTTGCACAGCCGGGGAGAAGTGCTGAATACACACGGAGCGGAGGAATACAACCCACAGCCTCTGAAGCATCGTCCTGGTGTAAACACTGCGACGGGAGTGAAAAAATGGAAAGAAGAGAAACATTTAGAGCGTTTTCCTTTCAGCTCTTATCCCGCAATCACCCTCCTCCATTTGCTGGACTGTTGCTGTGGTCAAAGCTTGGCTGGTCTTTGGCGCAGTTACTCTATCGGGGTGGTGGCGACGGGGCTGAGGATGGGCGTGTGCAAGTCCCTCAGCGGACACATGGGGGAGATGGCCTTGTGGCTGAAGTACTCCACCACTTGTTTGGGCACCTCCGCCAACACACACTTGGCCAGAGCCGCCGGAGAAGCCTGCAGCACACACAGACAAGTTTCTCATTAGCACTGGGTTCCATCCTGAAATGGTGAGATATGGCCATATTTTGCATGGTGATACTGTATCGATACCAACGCAGCAAATATGTGGATATGTCGAAGTACCTGTATTACTGTTTAATGCACAAACTGCTTTATCTAAATCTGCCTTCATAAAGTTTAAGGTCAGAAGGGACATTCATGTACGTGGGAGTTTTCGCCGAAATTGTTCAGCTGCGCAACTTCAATTGTTATCATGAATATTTACTATTTATTACTTAGGTAATTTAATGATACATTTGTCTCCAGTAATGGAACTGATTGCAGTTGTGTTCACTGTGTAATTAAAAAAACCTTACGCTGTTAGATGTAAGGTTACATATGAAGTTAAGTTGGGGTTAGCCTGACGTGCACCTCTCCATGTGACCATCCTGGCTCTCAGAGCGTCACTTCAACAACGGTCCTAAAGGTGATCTGTGAGCAGAACATGGTGGTGATCCTGTTGTAGTAATAAGATCTGTTCACCGTCAGTTGCTCTCGCTATCAAGTAAACAAAACAGTGACAGACGTACGCAGAAGAGTAAACGCTCCCGACGCTGTGGAGGCTCTAGTTCAACCCCAACACTGATCACAACATATCATGTCACAACACTAAACATCACTTTATCACAGCTTCAGTCTTGCATTCGCTGTGGTGAATACATGAGAGGGCTTTTGGTAAATGTTACTGTTTAGAAGATGAGACAGGTAATTGAAAACAGACAGTTTTATTGCATGTAGCGTCTCTGAAAATTCATTCTTGTTTAATAAAACTCTGCTGCTGGCATGACGCACGTTTGCAGCCTTGGCGGAGCCATCTGTTTGTTTGCTCTTCATAAAGGGAGCAGAGGGATGCGTTATATAAAACGCTTTATTGTCCGTTGGCGCCACTGGCACAGCCGCCAGAGGAAGAAGCCGGAGCGTTGAAGTGAGAAGAAGTCAGCAAGTGAAGGCTGACAATCAGAGAACGGGAACTGACCGTTTTGAAGTCTCTGAAGGGCACAAATTGCACAATGTCTCGGAGAACCGGTTCGCCTTTTGGTGAGCGTAACACTCCATCATCTCCGTCCAAAATCTGCATGTCCGTGAAGTCTGCATTGCCCACGCCGACGATGATAATGGACAGAGGCTGGTAGGACGCTCGCACAATGGCTTCACGCGTGTCCGCCATGTCTGTCACCACACCATCCGTGAGGATGAGGAGGATGTGGTATCGCTGGAAGAAGATTTAATCACATTTAACAGCAGCACGCATGGACAGAGATTTGTGGTCTGAGCGTATTGTACATTGAGGAGATGCATACGAGCAGTATAAATATATACCGATACGTTTAAAAAGGAAGACACTACAGCCCAAACTGCAACAAACAGAAATACTTCCTGGTGTGTTACACTATCTGTTGTTGACTTGAATGTGTTTTTATCTTACGTCGCACCGGAAAAAAGGTTCAGCTGTGTGGAAATATCTTGGATTTAGGCAAGACGAAGAGAATTGGTCGGAAATATATCACAAGTTGTTTTTGTCCTTGTAGCAGCGCCACAAACAAAAAAAACTTCACCACAAAGTGCATCATACAAGGCAAGAAACCTGAACACGCCCGTCGCCCGACATTTTTAGTGTGACCATTAAGAGGAAAAATGGAAAAGCCACGACTGTGAGAAGCGGATCCATTTTAAGCATTGTCTGTTTTTTGGTCCATTCAGAATCATAGATGAGTCTGAGCATTTTACACCGGCTGATTTCACCATGAAGAAAAACGGGCCACAGAATCGTGATCTCGTCCCACATTTTTTCCGGAATCGTGAGGGAAGGTTTGACAAAGGAAATGAAGGTAAATCTGGCCTAAGCAGCCAGCGCTTGTCTTTTACTCCCACAGGGGTATTAAGATGAAGAGCTGCAGGAATATATTCCCCACTTTTCTTTCATGACATTTTAACTACACTTTACGAGCCTATTGGCAGCACAAAAGGGGTCATTGATAGGATAAGATGGCCAAAGATTACATCAGTATACACCAGCGTATTACAGCAATCTATATTTCAAAGAAGTCTAATTTCCTCTTTAATGGGCTCCGTTGGTGCCGCAGGGCATCATTACTGTAAACAGAGAGGTGAACCAGAGGCTGTTCATTCGAGGAACTGAGTGGGAGGCGTGACAACAAAGTGTGTGTAAGTTTCATCTGTTCCTGGGGCTCAGATTGTACAAAGGGACACTTACAGACGCGTCCTTGATGTTGCCATCGCCTGCTGCCAGCTTGGCTATCCTGTTAATGATGGGGGACACGTTGGTCGGACCGTACAGCTGGATTTTGGGAAGGCAGTTCTGGTACGCCTCCACCACTCCCTGGATCTCTGCTCAGAGACGCATAGGGGGAAAAAAGAAACATGACTTCTCTGCACATGTCAGCAGATGAGGCCTTGCTCGATGAGCTGGAACAGGTTTTCCATCGTCGGGAGTTTGAAGATGTGCGAGAAGCGTTGTCAGCGTGTTCGTAGACACGAGTGGTAACTGATGAGAATTCCGAAGACATTACTGTCAACACTACTGATTCTTTAGTACATAAAATATATGAACTAGTTTACTCCTGTTTGACGATATTTTTAATTTCTTCACATGACATCAATTTTTCATTTTGTATTTTACATTTTAGATTTAAAGCTTGTTGTATAAGATTATGTGTGTCAATTACAGCATCTGCATAGATATGGACTTAGACAATCTAAACTGCATTTGTTCACTTTCTGTTAGTTGTCTCCTACGTCCAACAGTGACAATGATCAGGACAATATGTACTGAACCGGCACATTGATAAAACCATTCCTCACCTTCACATTCGTCGTCCTCTGGGTTGAAATTAATGGCAAAGTCATGAGACACCTGGGGATGGAATGAAAATATGGTAATCATGCTGGAACCAAACCCGGCTGTCAGTGGGCGAACTGCAGGGTTCACCCTGGACACGTCGCCAGTTCATCACAGGGCCAACATGGAGAGAGACAGATTCACACTCACATTCACACCTACCTCATTTACAGGGACCTGTTAACCTTAGTATGGCTGCCATGTCTTTAGGAGTTGGTGTCTTCTGAATTATGGCGAGCTTACAATGTCACACAGGTAAGAATTTCAGTTTTGACATTAAAAAGCTGATTAGACTGTTTTTTGAAATTATTTCAACTACTGCGGTGGGGAACTTAAGTCATCCAGTCATTCCTGACTCCTCAGTTCCTTCCAGAATTGAAAACAGAAGGTCCAAACGACTAGTTAAAGGACACAAAGCATGACAAGATAATAAAAGCAATTAAAAGTATGAAATTTGAAGAGGAAGAACAGAGGGGTGACACAGTGGTGCAGTGGTTAGCACTGTTGCGTCACAGTTCAATTCCTGGCCTGGGAGTCTTTCTGTGTGCAGTGTGCTCTCCCTGTGTCTGCCTGGGTTCTCTCCTGGTACTCCGGCTCCCTCCCACCTGAGGTTAATTTGCTCCTCTTACTTGGTGTGAATGTGAGTGTGAATGGTTGTCTGTCTTTCCATGCAGCAACAGCTGACTCATCCCGTTGGCCCATTGGCACCGGCAGCATAAGCACGACTCATAACCAGAGCTGACGAAGCGTCAAGAAAAGAGAAATATGAACTGAGCAGCTTCTCAGAGCAGTGGGCACATATGTTATGAATCCCAGAGAGTGGCTGATAGATCAGATGTGATTGTGCGGGCAAACACATGAGTGTGGAGGAGGCGGTCCTTCAGTGTGAACCGGGTCGCGTTTGTGTTCACACAGCAAAAAGTGTCACATCTCCTGAGGGTTCCATTAACTCTGTTCAACCCTTTTATGTAAATTAGAGCTCAACGCTGCAGGGCTTTTGTTTAATCTGAATGTAGGGTTAGCTCATGGAAAGGTGATATTTCACAAAATATTATTAATGTAATCAGTTTTAAATGTGAAATGTGACAAATTGTGTCATTAAAAAGGTCAAGGTATTTATGTGTTTGTGTGAAGGGGCGGTACAGTAAAACCATTACTAGTACATGGACAGTGTACTATTGAAAATGTCCGATGGACAAAACTCGTCATGCTACACTGCAAAATCAGAGGAATATTAAATCCGAATATATCTGCTTGGGGTTTCTTTTTCTGACGTGATAATTCTTCTCATCGTTTTTATGTTGAAGCATTTCAGTTGCTTTAATTGTCCTTTATGATCTTATTAAGAAATTCCAACTTGTGCAAACCTGCTTGGTAAAAGTCAAAAATGTCAACAATATTCTCTTAATCTGTTTTCTTAACCTTGTGTCATCTTTGGGTCAGTTTCACCTGGCGCCACTGACAACTGCGCTTCACAGCACAATGACCATCCAAACACACAGAGACCCAAAATGACCTTGAACCAGTGGTGGATTGGGGGGGGCGGCACAGGCACCGGTACCATTTCAGCGATTCCTAATCTGGTCAGCGTTATTGTTACAGAAGCAGCAGTGTGAGTGTGTCTGCCCGCCTGTTAGCGCCGCCCACGGTGACGACCATGAGCCGGTATATACAGCTAACATGAAACATGTCTCAGAGGGGCTTGGGGGGTGGGGGGTGACTTCTACTACAGACTACCTTGAATTAAACGGTGTGCTATGACTGATATTAATCTGTACACACTGTCCATCATCAGTATGAACCATTTATCATTTATAAACCTGACAGGGCCGAACATTGATGTTTGACACTCTCTACACAAAGGTTGTAGATCCAGAAAACAACAAACAGCAGGAGCATGAGATACGCAGCAAGAGCACAAAAGTGGGCCGAAAGGTGACGTGCGCTGTGTTTACAAAAGGGACGGGGGAGATGTTTGACAGTGACTGAGGCTTGTTCCCTCACGCATTTCTGTGACAATTTCAGAGAGGAGGATCAAGAGAAAGGACCAGCAGGGCAGTGATATGAATAGATTTACAACTCACCTCATAATTCGGAGGAATTCTGGCACCAAACCCCAAAGCTGAAAATCTTTTGTCACTGAAAATAACAACAACAACAAAAAACACATTCATCAGTCCTATGAAGCAGCTGGTGAGTGTGTGACGATGAGCTCAGGAATATTGATTGTCTTTTCAACTTCACACATCTGAATATCTGAATAACACCCAGCAGGCAGTGTTTGTTTTTGTATACCTGCTGTCGATTGACACTTTCCCTGTCGGGGGCCCAGGTGCATAAATGTTCACAAGCTCCCAAAGGGATGTAATGTCCAGCAACAAAGATTCCTCAGTGGATACGAGAAACATGGATTTTACATATTTATCACCTCATGGTTTCAATTTAAAAAAAACACTCTCCACCAGTGGATTATTGTTTTAAGTCCAGTCCAGACCAAAGACTTGACTTTCTAACTTTCATCCTTGAAGTGCAACGGTAGCTTGAAATGCTATGTTAACAAAACCGCCAAGACAAATACCAATGCATGTATTGTACAAATTCTCAAAGACTCTGTTATGTTGCAGGTGGAGGCACGTAGTTGCAGGTTGCAAGTTGTTGCGTCTGGAATCTTTGGTCTGGACTTGATGTTGGAGTTATTAGTTTGTTCATTTTTGCAGATATAACAACGAATAACAATCACAGGATTTCTTTTCTTTTTTTCTTTTTTCTGTCAGGTTCATGGTGCCCTTTGTCAGCACATGTGAGGAGCCACGGGGAGATGTGGCTCTGGTGTAATAGAACCTCTCAGTGCAGCAAACGAGCCTCGGCCCACACAGACAAAAGCTCGTCATTTTAGCTTCATAATGCACCACTCTGCAAGGACTCATATCTCACATCACCTCGATTCACTAAAGGCTAAAAGGTTTGCTTGCCCACGATTTTACTCCACAATAACAATCCCAACCGCAGAGGGGAGGGGAGGGGAGGGGAAGGCTGCCTACACCGCTCACTTGAAGGCATGTTTCCATGTAAACACCAGATCCATGCAGCTGCACGGCAGGACAAGTTTACAGTGTTATCTCTTTCTGGATGCTATAATTAGCCAGACAGAGATATTCAATAGGAGGATCTGCATAAATCAGCAGTCGGAGTGTTAATCCTCATCTGGCTTAGCTTCAACAGACGAGATGGTCTTTTTTTGGAAACAGATCATAGTAGAAATAATATCCTATTAATGAACAAGTACCTGTGGGCCACCTGCATTAAGTAGTAGTTTCAGGCTTTTGCTTTTTTGTTTTATTCATTTGAATTGTTGGATCGTTTGTCCTCATTTTTCACTCGCAAGGTAGTAGCAGTAGTGGAAGTGTTGAAAGCACTGTGCACACATATGTGTGTGTACACATATGTGTATGTGTCTGCCTTTGTCAGAGACATATTCACACACACACACACAAAAAAAAACAATTTATTCAAATAGATTCCGTGTGTGTGTAACTCAAACTAGTTTCATGAGAATCTCTTTTAAATGTGATTGCACACCATGCTGTTTATTTCTCCAGCCTCCCATTTTTTTGAAGTGCCTGATATCCTGGTGTCAGTGTTTGCCTATGTTTCGGGGTAATGAGCCAAACACGAGTGCAGACGTTCGACTCGTAGCGGCGGCAGATGCTGTGAGGAAGCTGCGCCATCTGAGTTATCCACAGGAGAAAGCACATTGGGTCGCCGCTGCGTGCGCAGGGACCTTAAAGCACATGCAAAGCAGTTAGCGCTGACCTTCCAAAGACAACCACCTACTGTTACTGCTGTATGCTGAGCTTATGCAAAAATGTACTTGACTTTCAATGCATACACGCTCGCAGCCAGTGAACGATCCAGCAGGAAGGTCACAAATCATTCACCATCTGCAGAGTTTGACACTCCATCTTTCCACCTCCAACTGTCTTTCTTATGATGCTCAAAAAACAATAAGGAATCCCCTGAATCTCACTCAGCCTCAGTCTAGCTCTGCACTGTAAACAAACATCTTATCCAAACATTTTTGCAACAAAAGCTACGTACACTCACAGATTATGTGACTGAAATCTGTATGAAATCATATTTTGGGTACAGAAACTGGTTGTTAGCACCATCACACTGACATCACACCATGGAATTCATGATGGACTCACTTTATTCTCCTGTGTTCACCTGATTCCTGTTGCTTTTAGCTCCACCTGGTCTCTTTATAGCTAAATGCTTCACATTTTCTGTCGTCCTATAAATGAATGAATACATATATTTATAAATAAAATAAATATGAGTTACTTACTTACAAGATGTGGTGCCCACTTTCATTTGTGTTATTTTGCACCACAATGTGAAAAAATAATGAAGGATTGAAATTAATAAATGATTTAACAGACTCAATAAACTATGATCTTTCTGAGATATTTTCCGAACGAAATGGAAACAGCTCGTCCACAGGGATCCACATGACCACAATGTGCCCGTGTCCTTGACTGCTGCTCCCCAGCATCACTTTCAGCCACAGATTAGCTTCATGCATAAATGATGTCAACAGAGGCCAAATCTGCTCTAGTTTTCTAGCGGTACAAACCCCATCGAACCATCGGCAGTGAGTGTAACACACGACAGACTCACTCACGGCAGAGCATGGAGACAATGAACAGCACTGTGGTGACATGGTGAACAATTAGTGAGGGAGAGGAAAGAAAAGGGAGGTGAAGAGGGCAGTACTAGGTACCGAAGACACAGACTGGACTGAAATACTCCAGCTGTTTTTGTAAATAGGACAATATTTATTGGGAGGTGTTAACATGAGCTCAAAGTATTCATGTTCCTGATAACATGCTACAGAGCAAAGACCAACTTTAATAAATGTTATAAATAAGTAATAAATGTTTCAAATATGACTTTACTGCCCAATCAATGTGTATACACATGAACTAGTTCATTAGGTCTGCAGAGGTTTATACTTCTGCCTTAAATCACTCTGCAGTGAACCCTCCACTGTGTTCAGGTTCTTCTGGTTATCAGTGTTTTTCTTTGTTTATGTCAAGCGAAGAACCTGAAAGTGATTGGATCTTGTTACCGCAGTAACTGCAACAAGATCGCCATCTTGTTCCAATCACAAATCACCTTTAGGATACATTTGGATTTCCTTTGCAAACACAGAACTAATGCACCACTGTATACTGCTGAAGCTCAAATCCAGACACGTGCATCTGAACACACACAACAAAAGTGATTGGACCCACTTGGTTGACTTGACATCAAGAAAGACAACGGGAAGGAGAAGAACCTCAACTGTGACACTGATCCGAGAACAGTGTATTACAAGTCCTATTCATATTATCAAGTATCAAGACAAACTTTATTTGAGAAACAAAAGAATGACAAACCTGTCGTAGTCTTGACAGATCTCACCGACTGCGATCAGAGCCTTCAGGTACTCGTTGGGCTGGTACGGGTTGATGTAGTGCAAAGAGCAGCTGTTCCTGGGGTCCCCGTTGGAGGCTGTAAAGTCAATGGCAACCTGAAAAAAAAGAGGAAAGGAATGGAGGCTTCTGAAAACAAACACTTCCATTGATTTATGGAACTTTCTGAAAACCCATTTATTGTCTGCTCATGAAAGGACAGTCATGTTTTTCACGGGGGCGAGTCTGATTGCTGTATAAATTATCTGATCAGGGTTAAGATCGTGCCGTTTTCTACACCCACATGGACCACAGCCGCTCCAGCTTCGATATTCGGCGGATTCAAGTGCGGAACTATTTCAGTGGTTAGGAGCAGCATCCATCACAGCGGTCCCCGTCATTAAAATTCACTGCTTCAGCCAGAGAACGAGCAATAGCTGCACCACTGAGGGGCGAGGCTGAAGAAGTGAGTCCATGTTGGCCGCTTTAAAAAAAAAAAGAACTGTGCAAGAAAAACACCCATCTGCAGAAAGAATTTCATCCTGTGTAACAACTGGACAACCAGGCACCATCAATCATTTTTTATTAATCACATATCACTAGAAACAAACAGCTTAATTTACCGTGAAGTGAATCTGACATCCTCCCATGATGTAATCCAAGAAGGAATAAACTCTGTGGAGCTGCAAGAAAATAAAACTCTTTGTTAAAGGGGTACCCATCAGAGTATACATCATTAAACAGACAAGAATACACAATCAGTCCCCCAGACAGATAGATAGATAGATAGATAGATAGATAGATAGATAGATAGATAGATAGATAGATAGATAGATAGATAGATAGATAGATAGATAGATAACTCACTTTTCTAACTTCAGTTTTACTAGTAAACATGAGTGAGCGTTTTTTTCCTCGTTTCAGCATTAAACAAATGGGTTTTTAATTAAATCCGCCTTGTGGCCGTTCCTGGTGTTAAATTTCCGTCCAACAAATATTTGATGCTTGGGTCTTTCCTACCTTGAGATCACTTAAGATGACGACTCCTGAATTTTTGTAGTTTCGTTTCTTCTGTTTGTACT
>CAAKHB010007313.1:520959-532852 GCA_901007665.1 Aeoliscus strigatus
AGTATACATCATTAAACAGACAAGAATACACAATCAGTCCCCCAGACAGATAGATAGATAGATAGATAGATAGATAGATAGATAGATAGATAGATAGATAGATAGATAGATAGATAGATAGATAGATAGATAGATAGATAGATAGATAGATAGATAGATAGATAGATAGATAGATAGATAGATAGATAGATAGATAGATTTTTAGGGTTTTTAATTAAATCCGCCTTGTGGCCATTCCTGGTGTTGAATTTCCGTCCAACAAATATTTGATGCTTGGGTCTTTCCTACCTTGAGATCACTTAAGATGACAACTCCTGAATTTTTGTAGTTTCGTTTCTTCTGTTTGTACTTGGGGTTTATACAATCCCACGTCACCTTCAACGAAGAGGTGGAAGACAAAAAGCACAGGATCAGTTTATGGTTGTGACGTTTGCCCTGTGTAGCAGATCAAATCAGAGGCATATAGGAAATGGATGAAAAAAAAAAAAAAACTGTCTTTCCTTCGCCGCTTCACTGACCTTATTTCCACTAGAGATTTTCTGCATTTCCTTGAAAGTAGCATAGAACTCGCCAATGAAGTCATGCTTCCCCCTGGAGTCATAATCCCACACTAGGCACTGCGTGTGCACACGCGCACACACACACACACACACACAAACACACACAGGATCAGTATACATGAAATACTCAATGATTTATCCCATAAACTCCCTAAATCACATCAATTATCATTTTTCTTTGCTTGCCTGTGTTTTGACTGACGTGTCCTAATGGCCTCTTACCTTTAGCTTCCGGTCCTCATCACAGCTGCACAGGGATATGAGAGACACTTTGAAGGGCTCCCACACGGGGTTCAGGTTGTTTTTTATCACCTATTGAAGTAGAAAGACATTGTGTGGTGCAGAGGATGCATTGACGTCAGTCAGTCAGACACAGCTCACAGTGTTTTTTTTTCTTTGTATGTGTGTGTGTGTGTGTGTGTGTGTGTGTCACAGCCCAACATCTTGCTGATTTATTGGGTGATGTCACAGGTGTACCTGCTCTGTATGTGCTGCTTTGAACTAGTTTTTTTCTTTTTACCTCTGTTCTGTGCACAAGTTGTTCGGTTTCATCATCATTTATACGATATATTTCCAGAAATGGATCTGACTTGCTGAAGAGATCCTGCAGAAAGACAGAAAACAGAGATTCAGAGTGTTGACTCTTTCTTTATGAAGCTTCAGTGAGAAGTTTATCTGTGTATTTTGTTTCTTAATATCACCTACATGTCTTTTTCTTTCTTTTCTTTAACCATGACTTAAATTACAAAAACATTGTGGCTCATACTGTGAGGTTGAGGAACAAACATGAATATTATTAAGATGATTAATATGACTGGCGACTTGAACACAAGCTGCTTGATGACGCACATGGAATGACACACACGTCTGCTCCAGGAGAGAATTTCTCGTTTCTTGTTTTGTTTTGTTTTTGTAATTTGGTGCACTTGAGGCTTTTCTAAACACGCATACAGGAGCTACAGGAGCGACCCAGCCCCCACCCCCTGCCCCCAGACTACATATGACAGCTGAAATACAATGATTATTAGGTTAAACTGATTCTACTGGAAGGAAAACAACAAATAATCATTATCCTGCTTGTGTCTGTGGTGATCATGAGGGTGGAGACTCTGTGTGTGTGTGTGTGTGTGTGTGTGTGTGGCACCCAAATGAGCATCAGTGCTGCATTTGCCACCACATTAGCCAAATTTGTCTCATGAGGGACAAGAGCAAAAGCAGCTGTAGTAGCGTCCATTTTGTCGCTATGGCAACAGGCAGACAGTGGTGCGTACTAATCACACCCCACACACGTCAGAATTCAATTTAATAAAGTGAATGATGACCAGAAATATCTCATTGTTAGTTGTTCTTGTGCTTCTCATCACACCGAGCTGATGAGACACAGTTTGCTGCCTTAGTCTATTCTAGTATCCATAGATATTTCCATTAATTATTATGGCGCAGTGCTTAGACCACCACCCAATGTAGTGTGACACGGTGGAGCAGTGTTTTGCACAGTTGATGCAGTGCAAGAAGGTTGCTGGCTCGTTGCTGCCTCGTGTCTCTCCGGGTTCTCCACTTTCCTCCCACTTCCAAACTCATGCCACAGGTTAATTGATTACTCTAAATTGCCAGTTGGTGTGAGAGTGAATGTTTTTTGTCTCTATATGTTAGCTCTGCTATGAAATGGCGAATGTTTTACAAAAAAGTAAAGCACATTATTATTGTAAGATCATAGATATTTGCTTGAACTCCTTTGCATGTTTTACCTTTATATATTAATCGAAACTACTACTACTATCGTTATTACACTATGATTCATTTCTGACTTCTCAGAGGAGCCCGGTGAACCAGCACATATTTGGGGTAAGAATATGAATTCAGTGTGAAATTCCTCATTCCAGTTTGTTATTTGCTAAATATATGACAATAATTCATTTTTCAAAAATATACACAATGTACACTATGTTTTATGATGTGCAAAGGGACATGACTGAGGAAGTGAAATGTGCTGGATCTGACGGACACCAAAACCAAAACGAGAACGTGTTGCACTGAACAAATTGCTGTTCAGAGTGAAAACCGACGGTCACTTCCTTATTCGTATAAATTCATTCATAGAGAGCGATGCCTCACAAAGATATCCCCTGTATCATGCGCTATCATTCTAATACTTTCATTTCAATGTGCTGAAAAGTCCTGGGTGGATCCATCAAAAGCTAATCTGACGCCCTCATGGAGGAGTGAGGTTCCATTTCAAAGTGTAAATTCCAGTAACTACCATTTAAGAAAAAAAATACATGTTCATGCGTTTGATGTTTCTCACTACTGCTGGGATGGGATGGAGCCTGAGCACACTGACGCTGGCTCCCGAACGCACAAAGCGACTTTAGATCACAGTTATAATTGGATGCAGACTCCTGCTGTGTGTTTTTTGAAAGGAACACGACAATCGGAGCAGTGTGACATCCGGACGTAACGTCAAAGGCAACAAGTAAAAGCTCCTTGTCTCTCCTTGTCTCAGTTTTATGTGCTGTCATCTTAATTACATTAATAAAACCTGACTTTAACATTTGCTGCCTATACATTAACTGTGTTACCATCTTCATTAGTTAGTTTAGGTATAGGTGACATTAATTTGCCCTGTTTTCTCAATATACAGTATAAATTATGTATAATAGAAGAAGATGTGGTCCTCGCACCTTATCGTCAAGCTTCTTGGCGCAGAAAGAAAGCTCCACATATCCATTGTTACCAGAAATTTCCTCCGCATGCACCTGTCAGGAAATGAGATTTGTCAGTCATATTTCATACGTTTGGCCTCGGGTAAGATTTATGGAAAGAACTACTGACATAACCACATGAGCTATAACTTCAATCCCTCACCGGTCCTGAGGGCAAAATAATTCCGTTTTGAAAAATATGAAAATGTGTCACAAGAGATGATTACGTGAGATGGATTTTGATTATCATTGTTATTATACCAGCGTGTAAATATCAACCACACCATCCACAGTAACACTTGATAATGTGCAAGATATTTATAATCATTTTTCAGAATACATAAATTGCACAAGATGTCTCCTCACTGCTCCATTAAGGTGGTTTTATTTACATTGCGTGCAGTTTATTGAACGAGGATTCGATCACTGAACATTCGCAATGTCACAAATCTCGCTGAGAAGATGTCGTCCTTTGACTGCAGGAACGGATAGGTCTCAGGAGAGAAGTGCAACCAGCTCTATGGATGAATGTACTTACACACTGATTCTCTTTTTAATTTAAGACCGAAATACTGGGTTTATTTAATCTTTAAAAACACTTGTGGTAGATCAATGTGTAATAAAAGTCAAGAGCATTAATTAGATGCAACCTCCGTCCCATCTAGTGCATTTAACTTTTAATGGATGCAGACGTTGCCACACAAATGTAGATCATTTGCTCTCTGCTGACTCTCTGAAAGGCACATTTTGCTTGCTGATTTACTCTTGTGTGTTAATTAAAAAGAGAAACAATGAATTTCAGAATCACTGAGCACCATCTGTTGCTCCCTATAGGCCTCCTCTCCTGGCCCACTCAGAACACTTTCTGCTCTCTAAAGTGTCAGAGTTGGTAAAAAGTGGCATGGATTGTACATCAGACGACCGGCGCTGGGGTTCTGGACATGACCGGAGCTAGTCGAGGCTTGATCTGCTATCAGGCAGCTTGTCCTGACAATGGAGGGACGAGTCCTCATGTGTTGGCAGATGGATTGTGTGTGTGGTTCGGTGTTTCTGTCCATGTGAGGACTCATTTCCGAGCATTGGACCTTGACCATAAACCCAGCAGAGTGAGGACATGGTGTCTGGTTCTTGAAAAAGGCAGCCGGTTGGAATTTGGAGTGACGACTCGATGAAGAGACATTCAGCGGTCTAGTCGTTTGCAGATGTACAATCCGATGAGGCAGGACTTCCTCTTCTTACTTAATATCAGCTCGTGATACGAGGGATTTCTTGTACAGTTTACATAGCTT
This sequence comes from Aeoliscus strigatus, assembly GCA_901007665.1. NCBI lineage: Eukaryota > Metazoa > Chordata > Actinopteri > Syngnathiformes > Centriscidae > Aeoliscus > Aeoliscus strigatus. Next base: position 525,511 of record CAAKHB010007313.1, read on the forward strand.
GCAAAAGATGTCATAACACAACACACACACACACAAATAAATCTTATAAAAAGCAAAGGAAACTGAATATATAACCATATGGTACATACTGAATGTACTGAACTGTCAGTAGTAGTAGTGTGTGTGTGTGTGTGTGTGTGTGTGTGTGTGTGTGTGTGTGTGTAGCGGTTCTAGAAGTCAATTCTCCTGACAGTTGAATTCACCTCCACAGTGAGGTCATCATGACTTTAAAGGAACCTACTGTGATGGTGGATTTGCCGGCGTATTTTCCATATTTCAGCAGCAGAGGTTTCACCATCTTCTTCTGGGCAACGATCTGCAAACAGCAGCATAAACACTGTTTGGTCCACAGATACTGAGGACATACATTTGAGGACATACACATTCTGTATCTATGTAAAAGAACTGTGAAAATACAAGCAACAGCTACGACCTACAACTCAGTGTTTCCATTAGTACATTTTAATTGTGTTCGGCACATTAAAACGAACAAAAAACCTTAGTGTTGAATTTGTTGCCAAAAATATGTGTAATATGGGTTTGTTTTTTAGTGTTCAGCAGCAAATTGGAAGAGAAGCTAACATTTATGGTGATATGTAATTAGTCAGTCAGATCAATGAGGAACTGGTGGTAGTTCTTTTTTTAGTTGATAATACAGTCATGTTATTCATAATAAAGCCCTCTGTTCATGGTCCAGCCCCCCCCCCCTTGCTGCTGTTCCACTTGCAGCACAAATCTGACTTTGTATCGTTCTACTTTGATCACAACATAGCTGGATGTTGTGCACGAGCTCTCAGTGTATCACCAACACATTGCGTGTCATTCCACGTATAACTCCACTGTGACAACATTCCTTTAGACAACAAATAAAACAGTTGTGTGCGTGTGCGAGTCACTGAAACGGACACAAAAGACGTAAACGATCCAAAACAGTAAAAACACAGATTACACTGAGGTATGATGCTGCGCTACTGACGCCATCTTGGATTCTGAACTCGGGTCTTCTGAGCTGGACCCATGTTCTCATCGTATTTCCTTGTGGCTTCCAGTCCACAGCTCCGAAAAAAAAAACAAACTTCAATTCCAATTGTAAGTGGAATGCATCACTGGTCCTCCTCCACTGCATCACCAGTCGTCAGCCAATCAGCTGCCAGCCTGCCTCCGTCTACACACACACCTGTAGCATGTTCCCTCGTTAACACCCGTCTGCTTAGACCAGTTTGTTTGTCACAGCTCCTGACCTCTGCTCATCGTTCATCTTGTCCTTTCCCTCAAATACCTCAGCCAGTCTTTTAGGGTTTGTTCCAGAAACCAGAGGTTTAGTAAAAACCCTGAGTTTGTTGAAGAAAACTGCAGAATTCTCCTCCATTCCTGGACATTTATGAACTGAATTCAACCCTATTCAGACACATTTGGTTTAATAGAATTCCAAACTCTGCAGTTTTCACTAAACCTGCTTCCTGGAAGAGGCCCCTGGTTGTCAGTTTCAGACCTTTGCCAAGTAAAGAAATGTTTGCCTCATCTTTGTCTTTTGATTCTGCCTCAGTCACATATTTTAAGACATTTTAAACAACCAAAAGGTCCAGCATGTTCTGTTCTAGAAGTTGACTGTTGCGTAACATCCAAAGAAACTTCAGGTGTTATTGCAGTTCTCATGCTGGTCCTGGAGGGAAACTGACCCACATGTTTCAGATGTCTCACTGCCCCAAACACACCCACTGATTCCAGCGAATGGCTTGTTATCAGGCTCCTGCAGCACTTGATGATGACTCATTTGAATCAGCTGCGTTGGAGCAGGAACACGTGTAAAAACATGCAGGGCAGCAGCGCTCCAGGACAATCGGAGAACTCCGACTGTAACCGTTTCACGTGCCTACCTGACCCAGAGTGCACTCCACGCCACCCAGGAAGTCGTCATCCCGTGTCCCAATGCTGTGGGTCCCGTGGATGTCATAGACCTCTAATCGCAACTTCTGAACCTCCTCAAAGTAGTAGTCCAGGGAGAAAACCTTGGCAAAGACTGGGTGCAAGTTACTCTTGATGACTTCCGTCCTGTCCAGCTGTAAGAAAACACAAATGTACACGTTCATTTACAGACTTTGTCAATTTTGGTAAGAAGAAACTGGGAGAGCTGCTCCTGAGCAAGACATTACAAAATACGATCACACTTGATCTCGCTCCTTTGTTTTTGTTGTTTTTTTTCTTTTCGCTATTAATTTACATGAAATTAATTTTGTTATTAGTTCATTTGACTTCTGGAAAGACTCACACATCATCAGATTGTATGTACTATATATTATAAAGGTAAGACGATATTATAACATACATGCTGCTGATGTTGAGCAGCACCAGCATTCAGTCGGTGAAATAACTTTTCACGCTGTCAAAAGATGATATTAGACAAGATCGGAGAGCTCTGACATTTAATCTCAGCTCTAGGAGAGAGAAAGCAGGAAAAAACCCATCCCTGTCCATCTTTGACTGCCTGATGAGGAAAAGCTGAGCTCTCAGAGGCCCGGCCCCATCTGCTCATGATCCTGCTCTCACACAGACATTTCTTTGCTGTCAATATTGTCACAGGGTCACCGTGATCCTGCACATCTACATCAGTTCAAACCACCACTTTACAATTTGAATTTCCTCCTTGTTACTTCCAGACAAACCTCAGAAATACTGCAGCAGTACAGATCCGACACCATATTACATCATTTACTATATGTGGTTCAAGTCTCCAGGCTCAGAAGCCTTGGGCAGATCCAAGGTGACGCGGATGGCCTTCTGCCTCGACACGTCCTTTCTCATTAACAATCCAGTTCCTCCTCAGCGTGAGAGCTGACATCACAGCGACGGCCACGCGAAACTGCAGTGACGGCGTTTTATACGTGACACAAACACATACTGTAGGACATGGTGAACTTGGCTGCATATACTGACTAGATGCTGCCCTCGGCTTCTCGGCATACATCTACAGCGCCGCCATCTTGGGACAGTGTTTTGTACTACGATGTCTTACTGAACTAGTTCAACCGCGGCCAGACGGTTGTGAAAGATGCCAGACTTTTGTGCTGTCTGTCTGTTTCCAACCAACAAACTCAAACAACCCAACAGCAGGAATCACATTTCACAAGTGAGAAAGTTGTTTATTGATACGTTGATCAATTGATCACTTATTATCGTCACCTACAAGACGTTGAGCCGTGAACTTACTTCCTTATTATACATTGTTGGTGATATTGTTGATATAGTTTATCGCGTAGTGACAGGTCAGTATAAGTTGTGCCGGTTTCAGCATCTACACCTCCCACTACGAGGGCAACACAAGTCTCTGGATCATTCATCCATTGTATTTATTAGGACCATGTACAATTTTCAACACGAATGTTGCCATTTGATGCATCGTACCTAAACCATGACCGTAATGCCTTATTTATCAAGACATCCAAATTATCTATTTATAGATACATGATGATTTATTGAAAATCATTTTCATATGAATAATGTGGAATGATGAAGCCCCTCTGATTAAACCCTTCTTGAAATGTTAAAAGACATTCAGACATTGACAAACACATTTGTTTTATCTATGTACCGTCCCAATATGGCGGCTGCGTTGACGTCTTCCCCTCAATAGAGCTCGCCTGCTAACGTGGCATCTAGTCAGTGTATATCTATGACCGACATGTTAAACGAGGAATAAACTTCCAGTTTTGCTTCAAGATGCTCTGCCACTCATCTGAGACGCTCCTTCAGTTCAGAACTATCCTGGATGTCGGAGAAACTTCACATGTCCCTACACCAGAACTGATGAAAACCATCTTCATAAAAAGGTCATGTCCAACCCAAAAACACTTGACCACATGAAGGTGAAGTCAGTCACCCATCAGTGATGTTCCTGTGCCCTCTAACCCAATGTGACATCTTTCCAGTCTACTAACCCTGCACATCCCAGAAGAAACTCCTCCGGAGCATCAGTCTTTTGACAGTGAAATTGGTGGTTGCGAGTTTATTAGATAGCGGTTGTCATAAATAACAGGCCACAAAGTCTGCTACGCTTTTATCCATCAGCGAGTCTGAAGTCTTTTCTCAAATGTCACCGTAGATCAGACTTTATGAGACATTAAAAACTGGTGATAAATCTCGCTCTTCGTTCAGCTCGGGAAGATGAACGACTGTACGTCCCTCTATATATTTTGTCACTTGTTTTTATTTTACGACGCCGTCCGCGAGCGCAGTCTTAAGTCGAGGCTGTTTCATTGTGTGAGCTATGGTGACAGCGGCAGCCATGAAACATGATGGATGTCATTTTTATTCTCATCAAACCGTTTAGTGACCCTGCGTTGCCTGTGGACGGAGGCAGTCGGACAATCATCCTTTCCATCCAAACCTCTGTGTTACGTTACAGGACAATAGTGATGACACAGGGAAACGCTGGCTTGATTTGCAGTGAGCCTTCTCTTTAAACTACAACCTGCACGTCAGCATCTGAATTAGCTTTGTTTTTCTCTGCCAGTCATTCACGTTGGTCCTTTATTTTTTATAAATGGTCTATAATTATGCAGCGAAATGAGGAATTACACACCGGATGACTGAACCTCTGGGGTTTTTGTTCACATTTCCCTAATTTCCATCAATTAGCATTAGTCCAAATCATTTGGCAATACATCAAATTACATTTGTTGCTGGAAAAGAAACGTGTTTGTTTGTTTGTTTAGTATTAGTTAATGTTCAGGGAATAATTTGATACCGGTTTTGAATTCACAATGACGTAACAAATACATTGCTTAGCAACCATCATCCCTGTTGATTCAAAGCTCAGGTTTGGCTTCTTCATCCTAATTCATCCCTGTGTTTTCTCTCTCCTCCTCTCTATGTGAGAGCCATCTGGATCGACAGATTTGGGATGAGTTTGATGAGTCTGTGTGCTGATGAAAGCTAATCACAGCAACCGACAATAGGTTGGGCTGAAGTATGTGTGTGTGTGTTGTTGGTGCGAGGCCAGAGCTACAGAGATACATGACATGGGAAATTAAAGCTTTCCCCTGACCAGACAGCTCATCCACTGGTTGTTATCATACATGTGGTGGCTGAACATAATCAAATAGAAAGAAGAAGAAAAAAGAAAGAAAGAAAGATGCATCAATGTGATGAGATGTGAGTGGGTTCAACTACTGACGTCAGCTGACAACGCACAGCAACTGCCCCTCCCACTGATGAATGGAGGGATGATGGCTGGATAAAAGACAGATGGATGGATGGATGGATGGATGGATGGATGGATGGATGGATGGATGGATGGACAAAGACAGATAGACAGCAACCTCCCCTCCCATTGATGGATGACAAATGGATAGATAATAGGGATGATGGGTGGATAGATAGATAGATAGATAGATAGATAGATAGATAGATAGATAGATAGATAGATAGATAGATAGATAGATAGATAGATAGATAGATAGATAGATAGATAGATAGATAGATAGATAGATAGATAGATAGATAGATAGATCAGCTGCTCAGGATAAAAATAGCCTGTGTGCCACACTGACCCAGGTCAGCTGACAAACTCCATTACCATGTCGTCAACATCTTATCTCCCTTATTACCTTATTATCTGACAGGCACATTCCTGTCAAATATGGAATTAATTCTCCTCCGCCACATTCTAATTAACTGTACCAGTGTTTTTGACTGGAGACTAAAACCAAAACTGGAACGTATCCAACACAATGGATGTTTTGTGACTTGCAGACGAGCAGATACAGTGAGAGGCTTGTCTGTGGTACATGACTCCTCTGCAGACGTTACATTCAGCATTTTTAATTGGGACATGCAGACCGAAGAAGGTTCACCAACACCAACAAGAACCAACATTTTACAACAACATCCATCTCCCTGGTTGAGCTCGTAAGCCAGCTGGCTTTTAGAGATCCACGCATCAACGCTGCTCAGGTCTCAGCATTTTCAGCCGGACTGATGGACTGACCGAGTTCGGTGTTTTTTTGCAGCAATTTAATGTCATTAAGGAAACATGTTTGCTCCAATGCACTCGACGCTGATTTTAATAATTTAATGTGTGCGCCCATGAATTCCGTCAAATTGCCATTAACTGATATATGCACATGTGGTTAATGAATCCAAGCGGGTGATTAATAATAAAAGATGGTGGATACATTTTCAGCTGCCTAAAGAACTGCTGATTTCAGGGAATATCAGACGTGCGTTTGTTAGAAACAGGACAAGAGGGAGTGTGTGTGGCGTGGGGGTTGCTGACCTCTGTCCACTGTCCGTTGGTCTGCACCATGAGGACCACACAGGGGTCTGACTTGTTGAGTGTGTCTCGGTCCAGCAGAGCTTTACAGGAGACACGCAGCTCCACTTTGGTCACACAGGTCGCTGGACCACCGAGGCTGGTGGCCGGGGAGGTGGCCTCCTGGATGTCATTCATCCTGGCTCAGGGCAAGAGCAGCAGCCGGCCAGAGATGGCAGGAGGACGAGAAGCTGGTGGAGACGCTCTGAGGAGACACGCCAGATGTCACAAACACAACAGAGGGCTGGCTGACAACAAGATCCTCTCAGGAGGGATCTCATCTCACCTCAGGGAGCTGCTGGAGTTGAGTCTCAATGAAATTGTTTATTTCATACTTTAAATGACAGGACTACTTCCTGTTGGCTGGATTGATCCTCTGCCTCACTAACATTCCTCTGGAGGAGAGAGAAAGACACTGAAATGATGTTTGAGTGTCTTATTTCTCCCTCAAAGACATGAAGGTGGAGCTCACTGAGCAAAATTAGATTTAACTCCGAAAATGTAACCAGGAGAGGAAGTGTCTTTCAGCACCAGGGACAGCGCCCGTTTCCAGCTGCGCACCCAGATGTTACTTGGGTTTTTTTATGAAATAAAAATTAAACCATAAAACAAAATGAAATAGAAAAAATATGACAATCTATACAATTTTATCTAACAACACGTTGTAGCTTTTAAAGCAAAACAGAAATGTCAGACGTCCGCACTAAGAGCACGAGCGTTACATCAAGTCCCATCTGCAAATCCATGAAAGCTCCTGCTCTTTAATCCAACCCGGGGAAATCCTATTTAAGAATTGTGTTCAAATATGTGAGTAATTCAGCTGTTACTTACTTCCGATGAGACAACGTGCAGCTGATCAGAAACAGACGCTCCGCATTTCCCGCATCAGTCACACACATTCAGCTCGGAGAGAAGGAGGAAAAACTCTCCTCCTACCTGTGGTTTGTTCTTTACTCCCAAACACTAGTTAAATCCTCTCCCATTGCACACAGCTGCGTTCTTTCCCCCGCTGAAACTCATTGGCTGGAGCGG